>JAQFVV010012394.1:570343-665343 GCA_028023455.1 Epiperipatus broadwayi
TTTTGCTGAATCAACTTTTATTCCAATGCCAAATTGTTTTTTTTTTTTTTATAATTTTGAGACTTTCTTTTTCTATTCTAAATTTCTTTGCAAAGTTAAAATTAGGATTTTTTAAACCAAAGGGATTTAACCTAAGAACATGCACTGTAATAGTTGTTATAATAGCTCAATGATACTCTCAAACCAAAATAAAAATGAGACTTTTGAAAAGGTAAGAGTGACCATCTTATCTTTTGAACCTAAATTTAGATATATAGGTCAATCTAAAGTATTCTAGTTTGAGAGCAAGAAAACTTTTTATATCCATTAGTAGAATTTCAGATATCTAATCCTTTTAATAGATCATCTTTAAATATTTTCAGATTCATTTTCTTTATACATTATATATTCTCAACTAAAAAGATATCAGCTTTTTTATTACTTCAGTTATTATAAATAGAATATCAATTGCCTTATTATTAATTTCAATCATGTCTGAACAATCGTCAAATCTGTCAATATTTTTTTAAAAAATTCAATTCATAATTTAATTTATTACACTATATTTGAAAATTAGGAATATCAATAGTTGACATCATTTTTAAATAGTTTTTATCTATTTAATTTTGCATAAACTTGTATTTTACAATTCACTAATTGAAGAGATCTTCCTGTGTTTAACCCATTCAGAACATTATAGTGTTTGAAATACTTATTTTTTGATAGTAAAAATATAAACAATTTTGAGGTTGTTCTCCATGTTCACTTGAATGCTTTGATGTCCATTTCCTTAGTGTTTTTCTTATAGAAAAAAAAATTAAACAGACAGTTTATTTTTTTTTGAATCCTTGTTTCATTTTTGTGACATGACCAAATTCACTCACAGAGTTTTTATCTTCAAATTTTATCAATTCTAGCCTTAAAGTCTCCGATAAAAAAAATTGTTTTGGTCGTACAAAAATTCTCACACGCACATATATTATCATCTACTTTTTTATTTTACAATATGGAGCTAAACTTGGACTATCTGAATTTGGTACTTTTCTTTAAATTGGATATCTAATTGTGCTACTATGTCTAATATGTCATCAATATCCAAAATTTTTTATTCTCTTACTTTTTTTATTTAAGATGAACCCCATTCCATTTATGCTTTCAAGATTTATGCTAATTTATAAATACATGCTAATGTTTTGATGTTTAATGGTTTAAATCAATAACTTCACAGTCTTTTCTTCTAATTTCACAAGTATATCAATATACCATTTAACACTAACTAGTTTCTGCATTTTATGCAGTCTTTCTTTACTTGACTGTAACTGTAAGTTGTAGATGGCTAAATAAAAGGTCAATCCCAATTTGCAATTTAGTTCTGAAATCATAAAACGCATACCACTATCTGTTTAAAGTAACCAACTACTTCCTATTCATCTGATACTTTTACTAACTCTTAATGGCCATAATTTGTTTTCTCCTATCAAAATTGTAAATATCTTAACAATAGATCAGTCACAACATTAACACCATCTATTATAGGTAATATTATTACTTGGCATTGGATTGTTATGGCCCTGTTATAAGTAAAAGTTTTATTATTAGATAAAAGATGTAAAATTTGGAAAAAGAAAGATGAAGTTTAATTGTCCTACTATTTGTGTTTAATTAAGAAAAACATATTTATTAATCTCCTAACAGAAGTTTAAAGCTTAAATCCAGGCTATAAATGATATGATAAACTATAGATTCATAAATAATTAATAATAATCATTACTGCATTTATCTGAAGTAAATGGTGCCAAAGTTAAGAGTATAAAAAAATTGATACTTGTAAATCACATTGTAATACTTTGTTTTAAAGGAATACAAAACAAATTCTGAATGTCATAAATATAATGTAAAATTGATACTTTTTTCTGATACTTATATAATTGTTTTTAATAAATTATTTTTTACTTTCTCATTCTTCATCTTTAAATCTGAGCCATTTTCAAACATTACTTAATACTTGAAATTTTTGGAAATACCAATTTATATTCATTGAAGAATATTGAAAAGTGAAATATGTAAAATGGTAACTTTGCATTAATTCATCTCATATTCTATTCAGGCAAACTTACTCTTAATGTTTTCTGAATGGTTGAATGCAGCAATAATTTTGAGTTTAATACTTATGATTAAAGTTTAATCTGCTACTTCTGAAGTTCAAATTTTTTATGAACTCTAATTTGATTTTTTGTTTTCCTTGTATTAAATTGATTAAATTATTAATAATCTTTAAGTACTCACAAACTTCACAATACCATCTTATTGATTAAAAAAATATCTGAAATTCAGTATTTCATGAATCTAAAGATCACTAATAAAATTATTGTATTACTTGCAGCTGGTCATCTTTCATTGGTCATAAAAATAATATTATATAAAAATATTGTGTTCCACACTGACCTATCAACACTTGAATATATTTATAAATGTATAAAGTAAATGTTATCTAAAAAATATTTTAATTAAATAGACCAATGTATATTACTCTATCTTTCTATGGGTTTTGATATCACATGAATCAGTGAGAGATAGTTACTTCCGTTTTTCAATTACACCCCCCCCATATATATAATACATATTTTGCGAGTTCATCCGTGTTAAAAACTTTAATATTAATATACTGACATTTCAACTTGGTCACACAAATCATCCACCGAGTTATAAAAGGTAGAAGGACAGTTGTAGAGGTGCTACAATCACTGATTTGAATAAAACATTAAAATTCCACCAATAGCAAAAATGTTAAATTTAGGAATGTTTTTTAAAAAATTTTTTCCAAATAGGAGGAAGTTTGCATGTATCTTCCTCCTATTTGGAAAGATTTTTTTTTAAAAAAAATATTCCTAAATTTAACATTTTTGCTATTGGTGGAATTTTAACGTTTTATTCAAATCAGTGATTGTAGCGCCTCTACAACCGTCTTTCTACCTTTTATAACTCTGGGGATGACTTGTGTGACCAAGTCGAAACGTCAGTATATTAATATTAAAAGTTTTTAGCATGGATGAACCTGCAAAGTATGTATTTTATATATTTAATCTGTGCAAATCTGCATTTTAACATATATATATATATATATATATATATATATATAACTAAATCAATGATATAATATAAAATATCTTTATATAACAGCAATGATATATATATATATAATCATACACTAAAAGACTCTTTTCAGCAAATATTAATTTTTGCCCATTTCAATGTCCTTCAAAAAATTTGCAATTATGTGATGTGATGTGATAAACTGTGACTTCTTAAACAGTGTTAGGAATCTCTCAACAACTATGCCCAGAGAAAACCTGTTAGCCACTTTACCTTTTCTTTCCATTCCCCACCCTATATTTTCCTATAATCTTCTCCAGCCCATTTCCACAACATAATCCTTGTCTACTCTATGGCCTTTATATCTAAATCCCCCTTATCTTTCCCCAAACCCAACATAAAAACCAATAACCCACTTTCTGTATAATAACTTTGTTCATATTTATTCTTTCATAACTTCATTATATGTACCTTTTCTACTTTCAAGCATTCATTCAATCAACAAATGCCTAATATTCTCTATGACTTCCTTACACAATTTGCAGAGTAAATTACCCATATTTTTCCATTTACATGTACATTCTCTTGTTGCTAAAGATCCCATTCAAGCCTTAAACAATAAGCTACTTTCCTTGCTATTATCATGAATTAACTCACACCCAATATTCTGTTTATTTCTATATATATATTTAAACTCTTTTTACTCTCCATACTATTCTCCATCTCTCCAACTCCCTATTCTTTATTAATGCATCTATTATTTTATCGCATTCCTTACCACTATAGTACTTAACAATCCTCCTAACACAATCATTCCACCTTTTGTACAAATAAACTGATATAAATTCTTTATCCAAATCTTTTGCATACAGAATTACCTTTCTCAACCATCTTGTTGTCTGCCCTTTACTCGTAAGCCAATTAAAAACTATGTTAGCTATTCTTTTATTATCCATAAACTGCAACCTACCAAATATTTTCATTTACTTTTTTGCATCTTTCATATAAAAACTTGAGCATATCATTTCTCCTTGAATTGCCTCTCTTCCTATCCATACATCTGCATCCAATGCATGTCTTCCTACTTCCCTTTGTACTTTTTCTAAACAATCTAATAACCCTTTACTAATATATAATCGATCATTACCATATATTAACCCCGCTACTACAACTCCCTTCCATACAATTCTAGCTACATCATATTTATTATATGTAAACACTGTTAATTTCTTTATTAGTCCCTTTCTTTTCTTTGCTTCATCTATCATTTTTTTTCTCCTATTCATCCAAGCATTTTTTTCTGATTACTTAAGATGACAAAGTAACATATAGCTTATATATATTGTACCGGTCAAAACATGTTTATCTATCTAACATGAGCTGGAACTCACAAAATGTACTTCAAACCCAGCCAAGCCCAAGATTTAGGTCAGGTACCAGCCTGGATTCTAACCCACTCTCTAAGCCCCAGATCAAACACCTAATGAAAAACATAATAGTGATGGCACATGAGAATTAATTTTAATCCGGCCGACTAGCAAAGCTGAGCAAAACAATGAGACATCTATTAACTATGACTATATTAAAATATACATAAGCCTGGCTGTAATATGTGGAAGAGGAGAAAAAAAAATTCAAACTACTCAAATAAGTTAGACAATAAAAATATAGTTTAATATACTGACAAATTATTATACATTTATAAATTAATTATATACATTAGTGTGTGCGTGAATGAGCAAGCAGTCTACCAAGTGATACAGGATTACATAGTGTCATTCATGCTATTATTTCACATATGCTCTTTATTAGCTAAAAAAATATATATTATAAATAAACACACATCTTTGGTAGGTCTAATATTAAAATGCCAATCAACTATTACAAAGAATTCGCATAAAATTGTTATTAACACTTTGGATTATGGTTCTGAAACATGGTGACTAACATTATTTAGGGAAGCATTCTGAGATTCATTATACATATGATATAAACTATTTTTACACCATTGAGGTTATGAAAATAAACAAATACATTTGAAAACATTTGATTATATTTGAATCTATGACAAAATATTTAATGAAAAATTATTTTAACAATAGTAAGATGAATGCTTTATTTTTCCCAAGGCACATACTCTTAAATAGATATATAAATTATGATGGTGGGACTGTATAAGACTGAAATAAATTTAATTAATAAAATATAAGTAATTGGTATTTATATATATTTTAACAGAGCGCAATTTTAATATTAAAGCATTAAAACTGGGTCATGAAGCAAAAAGAAATAATAATACAAGAGGTTGCAGTGCTGACATAATAGCCTAAAATAATAGGAAAAGTCATGCTTCTGGATGAGAATGAAGTCTAAGCCCCCTTCTTGGGTAGTGCTTAGAAAAAAGTAGATAGGCATGGTGTGGCCCAGACTTTTGCTGGTATAACCAATGTGAGAGACCTTTTATCTATACAAAGTGAATATGCATAGCATGTGCCAAACTTACGGGATCACTGCCAGAGGCATTTTATATGAAATAAATGTGATTCCGGGTAGCTCAAGTATCTACAGAATGAGATATGAGAAGAAATCTATGGGTTCAAACTTGTCGCAACCCCAAGATTAGAAGACTAGAAGCACATAGTATATAAATATATATATATATATATATATATATATATATATATATATATGAAGACTAGAAGCACATAGTATATATATATACGAAGATATGCTCAATGTCAGTAATGCAGTATGAATGATAAATGTCACTAACTACATTGAATAAATTTTACTGTTTTAAAATAAATGACCCTTGTTTGAGTACTATAATTTAGACAAATAATATGCTATGCAGTTATAATATATATATAGAAATTTAGATTTCATTTACTTAAAATATACTTGACGATTTTATATAGCAAAAAAGAAATATTAAGATTTAGATTTCAAATTAATAAAATATACGTTAAGATTTGATTTAGTAAAAAAAAAAAAACATTAAGATTCACCCCCTTCTCTTTCCTACTATTTAAAATAAATCAATCTCACCTTCATTGATTTTACAATAACTAAAATATATAAATACGGTATTTGATATTTCAAGCATATACTATTTTAAGAGTATAGAAAAAAATATCTAGCAGTTATAAAGAAAACAAATAACCGGTCACTTTTTCAGAAATGAATAAATAATATTTTAAAATTTCAAAGCGTTAGTTAGCCAAAGTTCTGGATTCTTCCCGAGTAGAATATCGAGAGTTAAACAAAATATATATATATATATATTTATATTAATGCATAAACAAAATTGATGTAAAACAATCTGGCGAGTCTATTAATTAATAACGCATTATAGTTTAAGGGATGTTAATAACTTGCTTCATAAAGGTTTACTTAAAAATGATAAAAAAAGGTTTTTATAAATTAAGCTTGCCATTGTGTTTGAGATTGACAAATTAATAAAAAAAAAGCACACATAAAATCAAGTAATAAATAAATGACCGCATCAAAATTAAAGAAAGTTAGAGCATATGAGATAGAATTAATTTTAAAGAAATCATTTGAGAGCAATTTACATATTATATATAGAAATTAACTAAGAGCAAATTACATATTAACAAAAAAAAGTTAAATAATATATTAAAAGAAATCTTGATAGATGAGTTAGGTTAGATTTAATTTGTGGTGATGGCTTGAAAAGTTACCTGGCAATTTTAAGAGTCCGATTTAAAATATTGCATGTGCATGGCAATTGAAATGAAAGTTCTTAAATAACTGCAAGCTTCTATTAGCATTAAAGTTCTTAGGTCATGCTTTTACTTTCCCTGGGCAGAAGAATGATATGGCCGCTGAAGATGATGACCCGACAGGGTCAAAAAGGTTGGATTTACTGCTACATTATTTAAGTTTTAAGCTATGTGTAATACGTTTATAATCAGTTCTCTCAATAGTAGCTAATCTAATCTGTCCTCAAAATTCAGTCATTTTATACTTTTTCTTTATCAGTTGTTTTTGAAGATAAAACAGTAAGATAACATCCAAAAATAAATTTAAATCTATTTCCAGATTAGAAATAGATTTGACAACATGTTTTTAACAAAAGTATCTCTAATCTTAATCCCATTTTAAGTAAAAATTTTAATTAAAAAAATACCTTCCCCAGATTAAAACAATAGTACTTCCAACCCTTAATTATTTTTACACAATTATTGCAGCATCTTCATATTGGATTCTATAAAATATACAGTTTAATAGAAAAAGTACTTTAAAAAAAATGTTTAAAAAATGATGTATAATAAAATATTTACCAAAAAAATCAATCTTTTGTTAGTAATTTTGCTCCTATATATATATATATATATATATATATATATATATATATATATATATATATATATATATATATATATATATATATATATATATTTGAGTAGCACCTATGTGTTTTAATAAAAAGAATTAATAATTGATAAAAAAGAATTAATAATACTTTTAAAACATGTTATTGAAACATTAAATTTTATAATTTATGCGTGCATCTCAAATATATACATAAAATATACATACACGACAAAAGAAGCAGGATGGGAAATAGGGATTTAAACACAGGTTAGTAGGTAGAAACATGAAGCACAATCTTAAGCTAAGATTGATTGCTTCAATATATGTATGTATACATATATATATATATATATATATATATATAATGGTAAATGCAATATTATATATATAAAAGGATTAACTTTCTAATAATTTTTTTCTATCCTTATTATATATAGACTTATTAACAGAATTTATTAACATATTATATAAATAAACTTTTATAATGAAGTAAGAATATATATATATATACTTCTATTTGTATATCAAAAATTAATCCCGTTTATTTTTTTAAATCAATTTTTTTCTCAAAATCTGCTCTTCAAACTAAACCACTCACTTTTATTTTTAAGTAAAATATTATTGTTAAAATTTTTTATTAATTCATTTCAATAAAATAAATATGTTATCATTGAATTTAATTTTCTTTTATATACACCTGTTTTTAAACATAAACATTTTTTTTAGAATTAAAGTACAATAAAGCAAACTATTTTACAATACTTTCAAAATTGTTATAACTTTTAAAGATATCCACATTTCAATGCAAACTCTTAAATTTTTTTATGAAAATTGTTCTATATAAACATTACAATTTTACAATCTATAATCTAAAAATTATATTTCTGTTTTTAAAACAATTTACTATAAACAGTTTACTATATACTCTTGCAGATATCTTTGAATTACACTGCCAGTTAATTAGATTCTATTTAGATTTCCAAATTGTTGTTAACTGAAATCGTTGATTGAAATCCATAGTTAATTCACTACCAGAGAGGGTATTAATTAAACAATATCTCATTAATCATTTTATATTACATTTTGATTTTAGATGCATTCTCGTCAATAGCAATATATATATATATATATATATATATATATATATATATATATATATATATATATATATATATATATATATATATATATATATATCGTAACCTAGTGTTATTGACACTTGGTTTACTTGGCATTATTTCTGCAGGAAAACAATGCTATTCTTTAAAGAAATAAAAAGATAAAATAACAATAGTAATAATTGATTAATAAAGTATGCTATCCACTCACTTTGGCATGTTTTGGGTGAATAACTAATAGATTTAATAACTCAATGTCATTTTGAAAGAGAGAACATGAATAATTTAATTGAGATATTAATAATTATAGCAAATTAATATGGTATAAAAGCTAAACAGTAATTGATTTTGGATGGGTAGAGGGGAGAGTGGATGAGTGTCTTATCATAAAGCACAATAACTTCTGGTAATTTCTTTTTGTAAAAAAAAAAAAAAAAGAAAAAAAAATGTTTAAAGAATTATACATCACTGATTGTTAATTTAATGTATTTATTATTATTTTTTTTATATTGTCAAATTACTTTGTAATCCAGGTAAATAATACTGAAAACTATATGATTGTAATAAGTTTTTCCTTTCTTTTGTTTATGTTATAATCAAATGATTATTTTTCTGGAAGAGGTCGCTAAAGTAAAAAAAAAAAAAAAAAAAAACAAAAAATGAAACAACCAATTTCATAATCAAGATCTTTTTTTTTTTGAAAAAAAAGATAGTCTGCTTTTAGTTTTCAAGGAAGGAACAGTGCTGAAATTTGGTAACTCAATTTTTTCATTTTATTTTGCAGAAATAAATGTAATCAAAGTAAAATTTTAATAATATAATGTGTGGCTAAATTTATTTGATAAGATATCCTGATTTTCTTTGCCATCTACCTATCTAAAGACCTTTTATACTTAAAAGTTTATTGTCTCATGCTAAAGTTCAAAAATGACAGATGTAACTAAAAGAAGCACGAAAAATTATATTATATCTAAATTAAGGAAAAGAAGCAATTTCCAAGAAAAGATTAATTATTTATTAACTTTATGTCATTTATTGATATTTTCTTGGTATAGAAAAAAAAAATAATTGAAAGAAATATTTTGAAACCAAGGAAAATCAACTAGAAACATTTTCGCGCTCTTTCTCAATATTGTCTGCCTTTACAAGTAATGTAGTTACATAAGTTAAAATATGTTTTATTCACCAAGAATTGTCTGGAAATAATAATAATGATAAATAAGATTAAATTATGCACCTGTATATTTTTTTAAAAAAAATAAATATAAACTTTCTCAGAGTAAATATAGGAAAAGTTATATAGGGGCATTCTTATGGAGAAGTTACCATTTAAAAACATTTATAATTCCTAAAGTATGAACAAAACCAAATATCTTAGTGACTTAATGATAAAAATAAATGATATATTATATTACACATCAGTTGGAGTTATTAAAACTTCCTATACATGTAAATCAGCTGCAGTTATTATTAGAATAATCTCGGAAAAATTGGGCATTTTCGTCCATAAGTAAGCTAGCTAATAAGTATATGTATCGTCAAAAAAAAAATATTGTGTATGTTTATCGTCTATAGTCAAATATTCGTCTATGTTAGAAGTCTATTTTTTTTTTCTTGGATTCCAAAATTGTAGTAGTTTAATTCAAGTAAGAATTAATCTTCAATTCTGCTATATGTTTCTTTACCTATTTTATTAAATGCACAAAATAAGAGAAAATTTTTATTTAAAGGAAATAATACCATGTGTTTATTGTTTTAAACTTGCTTCATGAAATACGACTGGATAAAGCTCTTCACCTGGACCAATTGCTCAACAGAAAAACATTTTCTAATGAGAGAGTATGCACTTGTTAATTAATGATTGTTTAAAACTAAGTTATAAATGATATGTATTTTTTTTTGTTATATCACATAGGTTAAAGTCTGTATGGTCAAGGGATATTTAATAGCCTTGTAATAACAAAGGTATGTTTTAATATAATTATTATAGGTTAAGTTGATATTTAACACGAAAAACAAAAAATCTATAAAATGTGTTTTAATTATTACATACAATTGTAGGTAGAAATTTTGTATGTTAGATACATAAAAGAAAAATATTTAGATATTTAAGGTGTAAAATAAGTATTGAAAATTATCAGAAGTAACTAAAAAAAAAAAAAATGCTATAACAAAATATTTCTTGTTAAAGTTTTGAAACGAATTTATACTGTATTAATTGAGGAATGTATTCGTAATTATTCTTAAATAACACATCCACTTTATTTAGTTTAAGATACTATGCTACCAACTATTTTTGAATGTTCCTTTATTAAAATTAAAATTATTATACTTTTATTCTATGATGTCCATTGATTTCAGATGTTGATCAAAGTATACACGGTAACATAAGTTTATTATAATCAGTGTATTTACTTATCCTGACCAGATAAAGCATTGGTATATGCTTAATATTTGCATAGGTAATAATTATAATGTATTTATTTTGTGGGATGAAAAATGATCTCCCCAAAAGCTTTGTTTTCCATGAGAGGAAGATTTTAAATATAATGTTCAGGTATGTTTATAGCCCAAGTGATCGATTCTCATACATAGGATGATCAAGAATTTATCTAGCATTTAGTATGCTTCATTTGTTTAAATCCCAGGAGAGGATTGTATTTGGTGTGTGTTCGTTGTATGCCCAAGTAAAAGGCAAGAAACCACCAAAATATTTTAATGTGGTAGATTACTTTACAGACCTTCGTGGTTATGCCATATTCCTCATGTGAAAAGAAAGATAGCTCCACCATGGAAGGTGTTGATTATTGTGCTTAATTTTGAAAGTTCGGGCAAGATAAAGGTTATATTGGAGGTGTTAGTTCCTCAAGATCCACTTTAGTATAAATAGTGCGTTAGTAACTAGGATCGATATCTGTATTGTGCTGCTAAATATTGCTAGTATTTGACAAGTAAATCAATGGAGAAAGTAATTAAAATTGCGTAATTTAAAACACTTATTAACTGAAGGAATATTCAAATGCAATATTTAATTCTGGTTAGTAATTAAATAATACTCATATTTAAAATTATACGTATGAATAAAATTTGTATCATAACTTAAGTTAGCATTAAGTTAAATGTAAGATGGTAATTGTAACTTCTGATAACTGGCCTAAAATTAGAATAGGTTATCCCATTAAAGACCATAAATAAAGTAAATGTATTAGAAATAAATTTAATATTTTGCGTATTGCATATGATTGGATTAATCATTTAAAAAAAATGAAATGTACTTTTAGTTAATCAATCCATATGATTGCATACATGAGAAGTAGTAACCTCTAGTCCATAACCAAAAGAGTATACAGATTATTGTCAGTTATATTTTATATTTTGTATTACTATGGGATTATTGAATAAATGTTCATATATTTTTTTTTTGTGATAATAATAAATTATAGTCTTGTTAAAATTTGTTGTAGATTTATTTTTTTTTGTTTTTATATGCTAAATATAAGTGTTTGCACAATATTTGCAAAACCTTTTCTTGAGTCCAAAATCATTCCAAATTCTTAAAAACTTAATATACCAGATAAATAAAGTTAAGCAGATCGGAATATGTCATTATATTTTAGTTTAATGATAATTATTTATGGAGTTGAAAACTTAAGACTAAACATTCACCATTGTGTAAAAAAAAAAAAAGAATTTATTCCCAAACCATTAACTTTGGTTGCACATTATTCCATTCCCATTTAGTTAAATTGTCTAAGTAATAAATCTTAGTTATATTATTGTGTTGTCATGGATGATGGAAGGACACAAAAAGCACCCTTGTCTTTTTATTATTCTGACTGAGATTCTGAAAAAAAAAGGCTGTGTTATTCAAAATTATACGTCATTATTGAATAGAATTATCATCTCTTTAAATAATATAGCAGTTGATATGAGAGATGAAGACACATTGAATTTAAGTAAAATAAATGTTTCCTATAGCCGACCAGAATGCCAGTCATATGCGACAACACAATACTGTCGAGCATTTCCTTACATGAAACAAAGAACTCTGAGATTAATATTATTATAATTATTCTTTAAATTAATAAGTGATCAATTATTGTTGTTATTACAATTGTGGCATGGCTTAAGAGAATTGAATGTACAATTGTATTATATGAAAGGTATTTTGGATCATATTGGAAAATTAATGGATATGTTGCTTTATTTTGGTTGCCTTAACAACAACCTAAAAAATTAGTGTCCTGGGTGAAAAGTGCATAAATAAATAAATAAATATATTGGATTAGAAATGGCACCCAATGTGGGGCCATCGATGGCTATAGCTGGCCATGAGGAATTTAATAAACTTTTCTTGAAGTCAATATTAATATTGTTTGTACTTGAATGGATTAGTTATTCATTGATTAAAAATATTTGCCAATAATGAATTGTTTTAGCCATAAGTTATTATGTGAATATCTATTATATAATCTAATCTTTTGCCACTGAAAAATAAACAATTAAGTTGTCAGTTTATGATGTTGTGGTCTGTAGGCAATTCCATAAAACACTGTAATGATTTTATCATTTATGATGATCTGTTTGTCTGGTCTTGTGATTGGCACTTATGCTATATTACATAATATCTAATGAGATTTATATGGACCAAGAAGCATGTGAAAAAAAAGCATATTTAGTAGTTAATGTTGGAGCTTTAGGGATATTAAATGTCAGAGCATAGTTTTTGGTGTAGATTGTTTTTGGTAGGAGAGGCATGGAGGCAGGATGTCTTGTCAATAATTTCTTATCGATAAATTTATTAATAGTTCATTGCTAATATTTCAGTACTGTTAAATACTAAAAGAGTTAGAATTTTAATATGAGTGAAAACAAAGATAATCATATTATTTCAGAGGATTTGGGAGGATCCCAAGAGTTACAATCTTCTGATACACAGACTCCATATTTTAGTGTACAATTAAAAGAGGAAGGGGAAGATTTGGATATAGCTAACCCAGAAGAAGCCACAATAATAAAGGGAAAACATGAAAATGAGCCAGATCAATTAATGAGAAATACATTGGAGGAATTCTTGAAAAAATTAGAAAAATCAAATAGTTAATTGAAAAGTCAGATACAAAACTCAAATAGTGAATTAAAAAGTGAATTAAAAAGTCAGATCCAAAACTCAAATAGTAAATTAGAACAATCAAATAGTGAATTAAAAAGTCAGATCCAAAACTCAAATAGTAAATTAGAACAATCAAATAGTGAATTAAAAAGTCAGATCCAAAACTCAAATAGTAAATTAGAACAATCGAATAGTGAATTAAAAAGTCAGATCCAAAATTCAAATAGTAAATTAGAACAATCAAATAGTGAATTAAAAAGTCAGATCCAAAACTCAAATAGTAAATTAGAACAATCAAATAGTGAATTAAAAAGTCAGATACAAAATTTAAATATTAAATTAGAGAATCAAATGCAGGAGATCAAAGAGACATCTCAAAATCAAGTACAGGAGATAAAGGACTTAAGGGAAGATTTGAGAAATCATGTAGAAGAATCAAAATTGGCCTCTGAAAAACTGGGAATAAGAATAAGGAAAGAGATCGAAACAAATTCTGAAAGGGCAGAAAATATGATTGAGGCTATCCAGCAGGACTTTAAAAGTCAATATATTGTATTAAACAATGAAGTACAGGAAATAAGAAATTATCAAAAGGAAACAGTAGTATTTCAAAGAGAAGTTCAGGATAGAGTTGAATCTATTAAGGGAGAATTAGACAGTGCTAGAAGTGAAGTTAGTAATTTGAAAGAGGAAGTTAAAAATATAACTTTAGCACCTGACAATGTAGTGAAAGGATGTCAGAGCCAGATTACCAGATTAATAGCTAAACTAGAAACTCAAGAGTTAACCCAATGTGAGATTAATCAAAATCTAGAAAGTGAGCTAAGTCAAGTTATGGGAAGAGTAGAAAATTTTAATGATATAATAAAGAGTAATGCACAGCTATTACATAATAATCTCCAAGATGAAATAGGGGAATTAATGACTCAGTGTGAGAGTAAAGTCTATCAAAAGTTAAAAGATAAATTCGGGATAGATAAAGATGAAACTATTAACCAATTGGAACAACAGATTAAACACTTAAATGTAGGCCTAAAAGATAGTTCAAAAAGAATAGACTGTGAATGGCAGAACTATAAGTTAGAATTAGAGAGTCGAATGCAAGCTATAGACTATAATAGGGATAATTTTACAAAAAGTAAAAAAATTGTTCAAAGTAAAGGTTTATCTGAAACTCAAGTAAAGGAAACAAATAATGGTCATAATAACCAAGTAATATCTGAATTACATACGGTAATTAATCCAGTAGAATCAATATACGATCCATTAAATGAGGCTAGAAGTAAAGTCATGCTAGAGCCAGAAAGTAATAGCTCCATGGCCTTAAAATTCTTAAAAATAAAATTTTTTAGAGGTGAATATCTGGAGAATCCACATGAGTATCTCCAGAATCTGGAGGAGTTATTCACCTTATGTCATTTATCTGAGATAGAAAAGATTGCTATTGCCGCTAACCATTTGTGTGCAGCATCTAAAGACTGGTGGCAATCATTATTTATTAAACCAGAAACATATGGGGACTTCAAATATCTTATGTTAGCCAGTTTTTGGGGGGAAGACCGCCAAGATAACCTGAGATATCAGATATCTCAGGAAAGATATCATGTAAATAAGGGTAGTTATACTCAGTTTTTCAGGAGTCAGGCTGTCAAATTGAAAACCTTGACAGCTTATCCTTTATCTGAGACACAAATTGTGCGAATAATTCGCCATAATCTGCCGAGGCATATAGAGCAGACCTTGATGGCTGCTGACAGACATACCATAGAAGAGGTAGTAGAAATTTTAGATTCGTTAGAGACCAGCGATAGGAATATTGATAATAGAATTAGGGTAAATAGAGACACCCATCCGATGGTGAGTAATATCAATTTCACAGATAGGTCACATATGGGAAGGAGGAAGTTAGTTAGAGAAAAAGGATATTATAGGACGAATCCCTATGGTAGACAGAATAGCCACCTCAGTAGGCCAACAGTTAAGAGTAGAATTCTGAATGAGAATCAGCCTTCTACTAGTGGTATCCCAACAATACCAAAGAAAAATATAAAAGGTAGTAAAAGTAGCAGGGCATTAAATTAAAAAGGACCTCGCAGGATTGTTCCTCACTTTGCGGCCCTATTTTTAAACATATGGGGAACAGCATGATGTGGATTATCAATAATATAGACCTTGACATTGATTATTTGGAACCTGGAAAAATGTCTGAGCCACCTATCTTGTACAACTGTCCCATGATAAAGATTATCATTTCAGGAATTGTTGTCAACACCTTAATTGATTCAGGCAGTCAAGCTTCCTTGTTGTCTGAAGAAACTTACTTGAAAATTCAGTCAGCTGACCAATCTATTCCAATTTTACCAACTAAGGTTGCTAATGGAAAGAAGACTAAGTTATCTAATAGACAGGTTTTTATTACATTAGAAATTAATTTGTGCAAATTTGAGCATGTCTTTTTAATCATGCCAGGTTTGATTCATGAAGCCATAATTGGTTCAGATTTCATGACTCTAAATAATTGTTATATTAATTACAGAGATGAAACTTTTGGATGTAAAGAGGAGATTTGCCCTCTTGTAGTCAATTGTAATAGTCAGATGAATCAATTAATGACCATACAGGAGACAACGGTTGATGTAAATATTAAAGTTAAGTTGGATGGTTCATGTATTATTGGCACATAATACTATAAACCATTTTTCCAGTTGTTGTTCCAGTATCGTTGTGTTTTCTCCAAAATACCTGGTATATTCAAAGGGTATGTCCATAGAATCAATTTGAAAGATAATGAGCCTTTTTAGCAGTGTACTTATCCTATTCCTTATCAATACCAGGTAGAGGTTCAACAGCAGATTAATAAGATGATTGACTGGCAAATAATTAAGCCCAGCCCTTCGTCTTATGTGAATCCATTAGTAGTAGTCAAAAAGAAAGATGGATCCATTAGAGTCTGTCTGGATGCACGTACACTTAACCAGCATACTGTCCCAGAGCATGACATACCATCACCTATTCAGGAATTATTGACGAAGTTCAAAGTTAAGAGCATATTCTCCACATTTGATTTAACCGCCAGCTATTGGCAAATTCCACTCCCCAAAAGTGATCAAAAGTATACGGCATTCCATAACCAGGGCCAATCTTATATTTTTCAAAGGATGCCCTTTGGTTTAATGAATAGTGGGGCTGGCCTTATCAGATGCTTGAATATGGTCTTTTTCAAAAGAACTGAAAAATTTGTTAGTTATATATGTCGATGATATTGTCATTGCTTCGGAAAATTTAAATGATAATTTACAGCATCTTAGCATGTTTCTTTGTGAGTGTTCAGATAACAATATAAAAGTCAACTTAGAAAAATGTATTTTAATTGCCTGAGAAATCTCTTTTCTTAGTCATTTGGTTAGTGCTGAAGGGGTCAAACCTCACCCAGACAAAATTGTCGCCATTCAAAGGTTTCCCGTCCCTAAAACCAGAAAGCACTTGAGATCGTTTTTGGGACTGTGTAATTACTATCACAGGTTTTATAAAAAAATTTCATATGATACATGCACTTATCTGTTTTATTAAAAAAGTGTGAAAAGTGGAGGTGGACCCAGGAACATACAAGGGAATTTCAAATTGTTAAAGATAACTTTTTAAAAACAGTAATTTTAGCCTATCCAGATTTAAATAAAGAGTTCTATTTGCAAACCGACAGTAGTGGGTTCGGTTTAGGGGTGATTCTATACCAATTTAATGAGAATAAGGAACCTAGAGTCTTATATTTCTTAAGCCGACATTTAAGGGGAGCGGAACTTAACTATACCACCACAGAAAAAGAGGCATTAGCTGTTGTGTGGGGATTTCAAAAACTTAGACAGCTTTTGTTGGGAACAAAAATTATAGTATTAACTGATCATCGTAGTTTAGAGTTTCTCAACAAGAGTTACCTTAATAATGAAAGATTAATCAGATGGAGCCTCTATCTCCAACAGTATCAGTATGAAATCATATATTGTTCAGGACAGGATAATGTCATTGCAGATATTCTTAGCCGCAATCCTGTTTCTGTTAATTATCAGAACCCCAAGTACTGAAAATATAATTATTTGTAATATGTCTAGTTTGTTAGAGGAAGAAATAGTTAGAGATTATACAAATTTAGAATTACTGCAAGCACAGGATGCTAGGCTGGAGAGAATAGTTCACTTCTTATCAGATCCAGCTAAATTAGATCAAAAAAGTAGATATGCTGATAGAATTAAAGAGGGGTATAGGTTTAAAGATAGAATTTTAATGAAGAAATTAAAAAGGGGAGATGAAAATTCTTGGAGAGTGATTATTCCTTTATGTTTAGTCAATAAACTCATAGATTATGTTCACACCCAATATGGACATTATAGAATTCAGAAAATTGAACCTATTATTAAGAAGCATTTTTATTTTCATAAGATGTCTGAATCCATTGCCCGTAGACTTAGGGAATGCGAGATTTGTTTAAAAACTAAGTTTCAAAATAAATCCTATGTGGGAACACTTCAACCCATACTGCCCAGTCAGCTCAATGAATTATTGGCACTGGACTTTTATGGACCACTTCCACCTTTCAACCGTCAAAAATTTATTCTTGTGATGTATGACGTTTTTACCAAATATGTCTCTGCTTACCCAGTTCCAAAAACAGATGCTAAAAATGTTATTAAGTGCTTGGAAACTTATCAAATTCGATTAATAGGAAAACCAGCTTCAATACTTACTGACCATGCTACTGCATTCATTTCTGGTACATGGAAAAAGTGGGGTAAGAAGCAAAATATTCAACATATCATGTGCTCGATTAGAAATCCCCAATCCAATCCAAGTGAAAGAATCATGCGTGAGATAAGTAGGTTGTTCCAAGTACATATAGAACGGGATCACAAACAGTGGGTCAATAAGTTGCCACAGGTGATTAATTATATAAATATAACTATTAAATGAGTCTACTAGGATGTCTCCAATTCGGCTGCACTTTGGTAGACCTGAACCTTTACTAATCAAAACACCATTACCCATAATAGTGGAAAATATTAATGTGGGACATGACCAAGCACTGGCCAGAATTAACCTTAAAAAGATGGGTGATAAACACACTCGTTATTCCAAAACCAGTCCACATCCTTTTAAAGTCCATGATTTTGTTTAATTAGAACTCCCCATGTGAGTAATCTCCGGAAACATATGTTTAGAAAATTCATGTATCTTTATGAAGGCCCCTATGAAATTGTGAAACAAGTGGGTGAGAATGCCTTTTTGGTCTCAACCCCTGATGGAACAAGAGGTACCTATAATGCCTGAAGCTTACTACCATATCCCAAGCAAAATTAAATCCTTTAAAGTGTATTTATTGACATAAGAAAGAAGTAGGATATAAACTTAGTAAGTCCATAAGAAGTGTTAAAAATGCATATATTATTTTATTTTTTATTTATTATAAAGGTGGGAGAATTGTAACCTAATGTTATTGACACTTGGTTTACTTGGCATTATTTCTGCAGGAAAACAATGCTATTCTTTAAAGAAATAAAAAGATAAAATAACAATAGTAATAATTGATTAATAAAGTATGCTATTCACTCACTTTGGCATGTTTTGGGTGAATAACTAATAGATTTAATAACTCAATGTCATTTTGAAAGAGAGAACATGAATAATTTAATTGAGATATTAATAATTATAGCAAATTAATATGGTATAAAAGCTAAACAGTAATTGATTTTGGATGGGTAGAGGGGAGAGTGGATGAGTGTCTTATCATAAAGCACAATAACTTCTGGTAATTTCTTTTTGTAAAAAAAAAAAAAAAAAATAATGTTTAAAGAATTATACATCACTGATTGTTAATTTAATGTATTTATTATTATTTTTTTTTATATTGTCAAATTACTTTGTAATCCAGGTAAATAATACTGAAAACTATATGATTGTAATAAGTTTTTCCTTTCTTTTGTTTATGTTATAATCAAATGATTATTTTTCTGGAAGAGGTCGCTAAAGTAAAAAAAGAAAATAAAACAACAACAAAACGAAACAACCAATTTCATAATCAAGATCATTTTTTTTTGAAAAAAATGATAGTCTGCTTTTAGTTTTCAAGGAAGAAACAGTGCTGAAATTTGGTAACTCAATTTTTTCATTTTATTTTGCAGAAATAAATGTAATCAAAGTAAAATTTTAATAATATAATGTGTGGCTAAATTTGTTTGATAAGATATCCTGATTTTCTTTGCCATCTACCTATCTAAAGACCTTTTATACTTAAAAGTTTATTGTCTCGCGCTAAAGTTCAAAAATGACAGATGTAACTAAAAGAAGCACGAAAAATTATATTATATCTAAATTAAGGAAAAGAAGCGATTTCCAAGAAAAGATTAATTATTTATTAACTTTATGTCATTTATTGATATTTTCTTGGTATAGAAAAAAAAAAAATAATTGAAAGAAATATTTTGAAACCAAGGAAAATCAACTAGAAACATTTTCGCGCTCTTTCTCAATATTGTGTGCCTTTACAAGTAATGTAATTACATACGTTAAAATATGTTTTATTCACCAAGAATTGTCTGGAAATAATAATAATAATAAATAAGATTAAATTATGCACCTGTATATTTTTTAAAAAAAAAATATATAAACTTTCTCAGAGTAAATATAGGAAAAGTTATATAGGGGCATTCTTACGGAGAAGTTACCATTTAAAAAAAATTATAATTCCTAAAGTATGAACAAAACCAAATATCTTAGTGACTTAATGATAAAAATAAATGATATATTATATTACACATCAGTTGGAGTTATTAAAACTTCGTATACATGTAAATCAGCTGCAGTTATTATCAGAATAATCTCGGAAAAATTGGGCATTTTCGTCCATAAGTAAGCTAGCTAATAAGTATACGTATCATCAAAAAAAAAATATTGTGTATGTTCATCGTCTATAGTCAAATATTCATCTATGTTAGAAGTCTATTTTTTTTTCTTGGATCCCAAAATTGTAGTAGTTTAATTCAAGTAAGAATTAATCTTCAATTCTGCTATATGTTTCTTTACCTAATTTATTAAACGCACAAAATAAGAGAAAACTTTTATTTAAAGGAAATAATACCATGCGTTTATTGTTTTTAAACTTGCTTCGTGAAATACAACTGGATAAAGCTCTTCACCTGGACCAATTGCTCAACAGAAAAACATTTTCTAATGAGAGAATATGCACTTGTTAATTAATGATTGTTTAAAACTAAGTTATAAATGATATGTATTTTTTTGTTATATCACATAGGTTAAAGTCTGTATGGTCAAGGGATATTTAATAGCCTTGTAATGACAAAGGTATGTTTTAATGTAATTATTATAGGTTAAGTTGATATTTAACACGAAAGACAAAAAATCTATAAAATATGTTTTAATTATTACATACAATTGTAGGTAGAAATTTTGTATGTTAGATACGTAAAAGAAAAATATTTAGATATTAAAGGGGTATAATAAGTATTGAAAATTATCAGAAGTAACTAAAAAAAAAAATGCTATAACAAAATATTTCTTGTTAAAGTTTTGAAACGAATTTATACTGTATTAACCTTTTAACCGCTAATTTTATTATTGGTTGTATCAGATAAAAATCAAATCTTTTAATTGGCCAACTCACAAACTGAAGACAAAGCCTATTGTTAAAACATATTCGCCTATAATATTAAATTCAACTCAGATATGTTTATAAAAAGTATATTATTAATTTTTCAGGTTATGAAGAGAACGAAAGTTCTTTCAAAAATAAATTGCTATTTATTTATTCTAAAATATTCAATATCGGCAACATAAAAGCTATAATATAAACAAAAAGATCGACTTTTACGTTATAGAAAAGTAAATATTTCTTTTTACTACATCTTCAATATTTTTACTAAAATCTTCAATATTTTGCGAAAATAATTTTGTTTTTTTATTATTCTCTCTGAAAATAATTTTTAATTTCCATAAATATAATTTTATAATAATTTAAATCGTATTCGAAATGAAAATCTCAGCGTTTTTCTTTATTTTCTTTGATCAGGCAGTTTCTTTGTTCTTTCCAGCCAATCAGAATGTCTTTTTTGGCTGAGAGCATGCTAAGAACCAATCACAAATAATGTTCCTTTTTTGTTTAGGTTTAAATGCGTTTTTTTTTTTTTTACTTGTAAAATAAATCGGAAGATGGCACCATCTTACAGAACTTTTAAAAACGAATTCAATACATGTTTAACGAATATTTTCGTATAAAAACTGGCTGAGTTAGAGTGATGTCAGATGTCGACGAGGAGCCTCGTAAGAGGCGGGGAAAGAGTTAATTGAGGAATTTATTCCTAATTATTCTTAAATAACACATCCACTTTATTTAGTTTAAGATAGTATGCTACCAACTATTTTTGAATGTTCCTTTATTAAAATTAAAATTATTATACTTTTATTCTATGATGTCCATTGATTTCAGATGTTGATCAAAGTATACACGGTAACATAAGTTTATTATAATCAGTGTATTTACTTATCCTGCCCAGATATAGCATTGGTATATGCTTAATATTCGCATAGGTAATAATTATAATGTATTTATTTTGTGGGATGAAAAATGATCTCCCCAAAAGCTTTGTTTTCCATGAGAGGAAGATTTTAAATATAATGTTCAGGTATGTTTATAACCCAAGTGATCGATTCTCATAGATAGGACGATCAAGAATTTATCTAGCATTTAGTATGCTTCATTCGTTTAAATCCCAGGAGAGGATTGTATTTGGTGTGTGTTCGTTGTATGCCCAAGTAAGAGGCAAGAAACCACCAAAATATTTTAATGTGGTAGATTACTTTACAGACCTTCGTGGTTATTCCATATTCCTCATGTGAAAATAAAGATAGCTCCACCATGGAAGGTGTTGATTATTGTGCTTAATTTTGAAAGTTCGGGCAAGATAAAGGTTATATTGGAGGTGTTAGTTCCTCAAGATCCACTTTAGTATAAATAGTGCATTAGTAACTAGGATCGATATCTGTATTGTGCTGCTAAATATTGCTAGTATTTGACAAGTAAATCAATGGAGAAAGTAATTAAAATTGCGTAATTTAAAACGCTTATTTACTGAAGGAATATTCAAATGCAATATTTAACTCTGGTTAGTAATTAAATAATACTCATATTTAAAATTATACGTATGAATAAAATTTGTATCATAACTTAAGTTAGCATTAAGTTAAATGTAAGATGGTAAGTGTAACTTCTGATAACTGGCCTATAATTAGAATAGGTTATCCCATTAAAGACCATAAATAAAGTAAATGTATTAGAAATAAATTTAATATTTTGTGTATTGCATATGATTGGATTAATCTTTATTTAAAAAAAAAAAAAAAAAAAAAAATTAAAAATAAAATATCTTCACGACAAAAAAAAAAAAAAAAAAAATTTTTAATGAAATGTACTTTTAGTTAATCAATCCATATGATTGCATACAGGAGAAGTAGTAACCTCTAGTCCATAACCAAAAGAGTATACAGATTAATGTCAGTTATATTTTATATTTTGTATTACTATGGGATTATTGAATAAATGTTCATATATTTTTTTTTTTTTGTGATAATAATAAATTATTGTCTTGTTAAAATTTGTTGTAGATTCATTTTTTTTTGTTTTTATATGCTAAATATAAGTGTTTGCACAATATTTGCAAAACCTTTTCTTGAGTCCGAAATCATTCCAAATTCTTAAAAACTTAATATACCAGATAAATAAAGTTAAGCAGATCGGAATATGTCATTATATTTTAGTTTAATGATAATTATTTATGGAGTTGAAAACTTAAGACTAAACATTCACCTTTGTGTAAAAAAAAAAAAAAAAAATGAATTTATTCCCAAACCATTAACTTTGGTTGCACATTATTCCATTCCCATTTAGTTAAATTGTCTAAGTAATAAATCTTAGTTATATTATTGTGTTGTCATGGATGATGGAAGGACACAAAAAGCACCCTTGTCTTTTTATTATTCTGACTGAGATTCTGAAAAAAAAAAAAGGCTGTGTTATTCAAAATTATACGTCATTATTGAATAGAATTATCATCTCTTTAAATAATATAGCAGTTGATATGAGAGATGAAGACACATTGAATTTAAGTAAAATAAATGTTTCCTATAGCCGACCAGAATGCCAGTCATATGCGACAACACAATACTGCCGAGCATTTCCTTACATGAAACAAAGAACCCTGAGATTAATATTATTATAATTATTCTTTAAATTAATAAGTGATCAATTATTGTTGTTATTACAATCGTGGCATGGCTTAAGAGAATTGAATGTACAATTGTATTATATGAAAAGTATTTTAGATCATATTGGAAAATTAATGGATATGTTGCTTTATTTTGGTTGCCTTAACAACAACCTGAAAAATTAGTGTCCTGGGTGAAAAGTGCATAAATAAATAAATAAATTTATTGGGTTAGAATATATATATATATATATATATATATATATATATATATATATATATATATATATATATATATATATATATATATCCCAATGATGTTTATATTTCGCACAGCTAATGTAAAACATGTATTTGAAGTTGTATCTTTAATCTCAAATAGTTGCTCCATAAACATATAAGGTTTTGTAAAATTTAATGCATCAGTTATAATTCATACAGTGAGATAAATGTAATTGGAATGCGGCTATAAGTAATATAATATAATAAAAATATAGAATGATTCAACACTTATTTGGCTAAAACACAGCCATCAAAAATAAAATAAGTAGCTGGTAAAATTATTTCATGAATAGTCCTGTGTAGACATAGATAATGTCAGAAAAAAATAAAAAGAAAAGAAAAAGCTAAGAAAGAAAATAATAGAAAATTTTCCACTAAAAAAAAATGGGAAAAAAATAAATAAACAAAATCATCGTTATAAAAAAAAAAACCTTATAAATTCATCTACTTAGATTCGCAATAATGCAAGACTTTCATAAAATATATTAATAATAATCAATAATTAATATTTAGTTTTTAATTTTAAATTCCTTGTTACTTTAATTCTGTACAAGTATAAAATTAAGCAATTAATAATAATTATATATATATACATGCTCTTGAAAGACAACAAAAATGTAATTTCAATGATTTTTGATGAGGTTTTTTTCATAGAATAATGTTCAATCCTCTAATAAAATTATTTTCCATTTTTTTCCCATTTACTCATTATCTAACTTGAGGCAAAACTGTGAGACATTCTTAATATTACTCACTACTTATAGTGCCATTTGATTACACTGCTTCATTGCTAAAATATCTGCCGGGAAAACTATTTCTGATTGCTTTAGAACATTTATTCATTACGAATCTTCATTTTTATGGATTGAACAAAACTTGAGAGAAAATCTTTACCTGAAAATCAAAGTTATTTTTAGTTAAGCATTTACTTAATATCCTGTTTAACTAAATAACAGACGCTATTATGGTTTTTGAAAAATAAACTATTTAATTTTAAACAGGCCTATAAATAGTAAAAATGGCATTAATAATTATTTGAATTATATATATATATATGCATTAATAATTAATGATTATGACTTTTAACTTTTAAAAAAAAAAAAAAACGTTTATTTGACATAAACCCACTTATTAAAAATAATATTTTGCTTAAATAAAATTTTATTTGCATTATATTAAATCTATTTATTTTTATATAATGTAAACAAAATATTATTGTTTATAATTATTTGTGAAAAATCTTTGTACACCTGGGTCTCGTTTTACGTGGATTATTTTAATGCGATTTTGAAGTTATGCGATTCATATTTCTTCTTAATATCTTTTATATTTAACTATATTTATTAGATATCAAGAAATTTAAATTATTAATAACTTATTTTGACTTGAAATACTTTTTTTTCTTTCAAAAATATAACGGGAATATGGCCTGAGGTGCATTAAGAATCTTAGCTTTTATGTAAAGAACTACTTATACTAATGAGTAAATAATAATAATAGATTTATATGTACGTATAAAAATATCACAATAAATATTCAAAAATTTTAAACTTTTAAAACATATTTTGTTAGATATTAATAGAAATAAATATTTTTTTAGATTTTTAAAATAAATAATAACTGAGATTTTATTGATATTATAAACTAAAAATAATCTTTCTAATGGTAATGTATATTTTTTTGTGATCTCATTTTTTTAATAGAGAAACAGTTCAAGACTGAAAGTGGTGCTAGTTGTACTTCACATCACAAATAAATAAATATGAAAAACATAACTGGGTTTGGGAAAAGATAAAGGGGATTTAGATATAAAGGTTATAGAGTTGACAAAGATTACGTTGTGGAAATGGGATCGAGCAGAACATGGGGAAATTTAGAGTGGGGAATGGAAAATAAAGTGGCTAACAGGTTTATCTGGGCATAATTGCTGAGATATTCTTGACTTCGTTTAAGGAGAAGCCATGATATATCACATCAGATCACATCAAATCTGATTTCTTACTAGTTCACAAACAACGCATATTTTCAAACAGCTGTAATGATTAAAATATGTATGAAAAATGTAAAATTAAATACTGTAGTTAATAAAAAAAGTAAAAAAAAGTTTGTCTTGTATTAATTTTTTTCAAATATTTGAAATGTTTTGTTAGTCATACTTTATTTTCTTATTTTTTTAAAGTGAATTTTGAAGTAATTTTCCTTGTTGCTTTGCTTTTATGTGATTTCTGAAATTACTGGAACATATTCCCCATTTTTCAAGGTAAGTTACATTTATTTTTGTGTGATTTCTTTTGTATGCATTTTCTGAGGAACGCGTATCTAGCGAATAAAACAATATATATATATATATATATCAGTGAACAAGTGTGATTTTTTTAGGAACAGAAGCACACTACATATTTTTATAATGTTTTTATTTTCTTTGTCACAACAATTTTTACAAAATAGTTAATCTATTCATATTACATACATCTAAAATAATCTGGAACTCTCTTATCTATCTGTAAATCAGTTAGTATATAAAATCCGTTATTTTCTAAATGCTTTTAACATTCTTAAGTTTTAACTATTAATTACATTTTAGTGTTGTTTGCACTTCTTATAATCAATGAACAACTTGATGGTCAAACTTATTATTTACCTTCTATAAAAACAGTTCAACGGTTGGTAAAAAAATTGAAAGTTAACAGAAATCACATAAAAAATAATGAGTTTGAATTGTTCATTCTTCTTTTTTATATTTGAATAAATAATATAGAGAAAAATATGGAACCCTCTTATCTGTTAATCAGACCATAACTAGTTTAAGTATAGATAATGAATTGTCAAGATATTCCAAATGCTTTTTACACTCTTAAGTTTTAAATTTAAATTACATTTTAACATTGTTTGAACTTCTTATAATCAATGAATAATGTGTTGGTCAAATTATTTATTTGTCTTATATAAAAACAATTCAACTATTGGTAAAAAATTAAAAGTCAACAGAAGTGGTATACATAAATAATGAGTTTGAATAGTGTTTCTTATTTTTTAATGTTTTGCAAAATAGTTTAGAGAATTTTTTTTCATGTGAAAATAGTTTATATACACTAATATATTTATTGTTCTTACTACACTGTTGTATGTCATCTTATGGTATCAATTTTGTGAGGTTGAATGTGTACATATTTTAGTGAATTTTTAAAATTGAATTTTAGTTAAAGCTTTTGAACTTTTTAGTGAATTCTTCTATGGAAGCACTCATTCTGTTCAATATATTAAGCCTTCACCCCTTATATATATATATATATATATATATATATATATATATATATATATATATATATATATATATATATATATATATATATATATATATATATATATATAATAAAATAATAAATTTAATGGTAATAAACTATTAAAAAGAAGGTATATTTGTAGTAGATGAAACCATGGTTGTGTAAGGATTTGGTAAAATTTTGGATTTAATCTAGTATTGTATTGTTTTATGGTTTTGTATGTATATATATATTAAAGTTACTATCAAATCTGATTAAAATAACATATAATATTGAAAAGTTGTTAGTATATTGAAATAGACTAGTGTAGACAGAAGTGTAAAAATAGCTCATGTATTAATAGATAATAAATGAATGTATATTATATTATGTATAAACAACAAGATTAATCAATAAACATTTTAAGCTCTGTATACATATCATGAAATATGTCCATTTGTTAGCTGGTAAGATCTGAGCTAATTAAGTTTTGTGCTTCTTCAGACTTGTATGGATTTCAATATACTTAATATCTTTGCAGCATTTTGATAAGAGGTTACCTTTTATCTATGTAGCTTTATTTAGTCTTTGTATTTATTTCACAGATGGTATGGTGGAATTTATTTTTTGTTATGAGATAATGGCTTTAATATATTTGATTTTCAGTTAGCGTTATGCAAGTGATATATATATATAAACAACATTTGGAAGAAGCTATTGGAAGATTATATATATATATTGTAAATATCAATAAGTCGATATTTATATTTTAAAAATTTGTTATTTGTTTAAAAAAAAAAAAAAATCTTTAAGTTGAAGTTTACATATGAAATATTTAAATTTTTCTTTTATGTTTATTAAATATAGTTATTATTTGAAGTTATTATTTTATTTATATATATTGATAGTACATCAATATGAACATTTAATTATTAAAATAAATAAGGACATATAAATTGTTGATTAAAAAAATTATTTTATTTATAATGATTATTAAATGCAATAAATAATTATTTATGTATATTTTTAAAGATGTCAAATTTTCAATTTAATATTTTTTATATATATACTTGATATTTTATTTTTATTTTAATGTTAATTGTTTTAAAAAGAGAACATATATAACATGAGTTTTAAAATAGCATCTGCTGGCGCATGGAACAACAGCAACAACAATAAGGAAGCCATTATTATTATATATTATTATTGGAATAGATATAGAACAAACAACTGAAAAATAAAGATTTTATTGTACTTTATTTCTATAAAATTTACTATTCTTCAAAATACTGAAATAATATATATATATCTTATGGTAAATACATAGATTATGGCAGGTTAATCAAGAATCGCAGCCAGGAGGCTGCATCATCACTTTCATTTATTCCAAGGCAATTTTCAATGGAACAACTAAATAAAAAAATTCAATGTATAAATTTCATCGCATCTGGAGTTGAAACTAGATATAGTTATCTTAAATATATAATCATCAATTTAATCATAATTTGGAAGTAATTGGAATTAACATGCTGGATTTAACATTTTAATTGGTTTATTTATTTTTTAAAAAGGAAGGAAATTTTAAAACGGATAAAATATGCATATATCTAAGGATTAACAATTTTCTTTAATATAATAATTTCTTCGCCTTTCAATAGAATGCATTCTAATAATCAAAAGTAAACGGATAAAAGAACTCATGGAATAAATTAACTTTTTGGAAAGGAAAATTAGCTAAATGAACTTTAAAAAGGTATTTAATAATTTTATATATGTATGAGTAATATATAAATATATTTTTGAGATTGATATATTTTTATTTATTTATTTATTTATTTTTTTTTTATTATAAAATACAACGTTTTATAAGTGGTCAATTTAAGCATCTTGTTTTATAATAATATTAGACGTATAACAGATGTTCAGATAATTATCCTAAATAATTTAAAAATCTTAAAATGTAATTTATAGGTTGAAGTTATATATGAATTGTTATATTTATATTATAATGGTTAGGCAATAATATGTCTTTATATATATATATTTAATCTATATATACTTATTACAAGTATATACATATAGTTATTCTTTATATTTATATTTAAAACATCAATATTATTTAAAGTTAAACTATAACATAAAATAAAGGATGTACTATTTGTTTTTATAAATAATGCCTTTGTAATTATTTAAAAGAGCGATACTATATTATTCTTATTTTCTTTTAATGCCAAAGTTATTATGAAATTAATTGAATTTATAAATAATAAAAGATAATTTCATATTTCATTTGTTATTTGGTTTGTAGGTCACTTACCCATATTATTATTCATTTATATATTTAGAGGTACATAAATTTACATAGTTAGATGTGTATATTTGAATTTAGTAAAAGTCCTATTGTTTCTAATATATATATTTGATTGGTTAGTCACATCAACCTTAAAAATAAATTATAAAGATAGGTCTCATTGCTTTACATGATTTTAGATTTGTTTTATGTATAGCTAGCTGGAAGGGCATTTAAACAATTTATTTAAATATAACTGGAATAATTTTGTTTTTCTCCATTCTTTAATTTTAATGGAATACCTAATAGACGTTCTATTATATTTGGCTTGTCCAATTGTAAGCCATCATATAGTTTCCATTACAATATATATTAACAACATTTGGAAGAATCTTTGGAAGATAAAATAAATTTTAAAACTTCTCAACCAATAGAATTTAAGTATGAGGAGAAACAAAAAGATAAAAACGATTTTAAATTTCACACGCATTCTCATGATTTGAGAAAAAGAACGCTTTGAGGAAGGTACTTATTATTGTATGAAACGTCAGCTATTTAGCTATTTTACTACACGGAATATCCCGAAAATAATAATAATAAGAAATCATCATTTATCCGTTAAAATATTAGAATTAATATATATATATATAAATTATGTGACTACTACCATCAAGCTTAAACTTAAAAAAATCAATAATTCATTGTCAGGGTTCCATTAAAAATAAGTAAAAATGACTTAATATTAGTCCATAAGGACTATCCATAACAGTTTAACTTTTTAAAATTCAAACTCTGACAAGTTTTCAAAAACTTTATACAAACTGCCACTGCTTGTATAAAGATAAACAAATCAACAGTTTTACAATCCTATGGTCTATATAAAATCATAGACAAGATAGGAAGAGATTTCAATTTCCTATGCATGAGATTTATGCAAAATTATTCAGATAAGATTGATAAGTTTTAATTCAAGGGTTTTTATAAAAGTTATTATGAATATATATATAATCAATTTAATTCGTTTATAGTTTTATTTATTATTATTACAATTACTAATCTGTAACTAGTGTCTTATTTGGACATATATTTTTATTAGATGAATTCCAATGATATTAAACGCAATTGGTTAGTTAAGGAACGACAGAAACAATGTAAAAAAAAAACTAATGAAAAAATACAAACGTTCACCTTTTACAAATTGCAAAATACAGTATATCATATATATGTACGCATTTGTGGTATTAAAAAAATAAAAAGTATTTTTTATATATAAATTTAAATAAACTTATATAATTTATTTCCTTCAGAAGTGAGTAGATTATTTATCTTTTGTAGTTAATGATGCACAAGAAAATGAGCCTAATCATCTTTTGCAAATTCCAATTATTTGTTTTTAATTAGGTATTTAACTAATGATTTTTTTTTTCATTTTATAAAAATACCACCGCAGTAAATTATTGAAGATGAGCGAAAAATAAATAATAAACTCGGTATCTTCGATGTTATGATGTATTAAAGATCCCACTGCATAATGAATTTATATTTTTGTAGTCACTGGATCAATATTTATCAACCTAACCCAGAACAACTAGGTACATATTTATTCTAAATTATTGCATAGCTATGAGTTACATAACTCAAAGTAAAGTTATAGAACTTTTTTGGATTCTGAAAAAGAAATTCCACATTTTACTTTGATTCGAATCCCAGATTAAAGTCATAAACATTAAGTTTATATATATATATATATATTAGACTTTATAAAGTAATAAACATTAGACGATTTGTCCAAATCACAAAACTAAAGCAATGTTTGTTAGAATATGTTCATAATAAATCAATTACAAATTGGAGCTTGAAAAATATTAAATGTGTAAAAATATTCTTTGATAATTATCAAGTCATTATAAAATACTAATAGACGGTCATAATGAGTGAATTAAATATAGGCGAAAAGTTATATTCATTTGCATTTATTTTTAAATCCCAAAGCAAGTATATTTTGAGTTACAAGATATACTGGTGATACACTAATGACAAAAACGTGCTCTATTATAATTTGATCTTAATTCCAAACAGAAAACATGTTTCAACACATACTGATAAATAATTATTTTTAGTATAAGGATACAGGCATGAGGAATGCAACTGCTGTTTTCATCTTAGATTCTTATTATGTTATTGTTATTAATAATGATATATACATTGTTTTTACTAAAGCATTTAGCTTTTTACAGAATGATCATTAAATGCACACATGAATATATTCATGCGTATATATATATATTTAGGAATAAAAAAAAATATTGAAATCATTTTATTTTTACTATTTTATTTCTCATGAAACTTTTTATTTATGCTGTCTAGAGCTAAGTACTGATATACTTCCGCAATGTAAAGCATTAACGACATCTCTAGGGGAAAAAATCAATTCCAAATAGATTTCAATGCAATTATTGTAACGAGAGCATTTTACAAGTATTCTCAACTGGACACATAAGAAAGATTTGTTAAGTCACCACTCAACGAAGTCTTGAATTTTAATATAACCAAATTTTAAAAGATTTAAGATTAATTTATTTATAATCTTTTTAATGAATTGCTATTTCTCCAAATGTATGCCATATATATATATCAAAAGCAAACAAATATTTGTCTGTTTTTTCTACAAATCTCTGATTAACCTATCAAAATATAGATAGATTTTACTCCAGATGATATAGCATGGCTGAAGGTAAATATAAAATTATTTATAAATATTTTTCTCTTCATTGTGAGCGGCATAAAATGTATCAGTACATAGCCGTTATAAAAAAAAAAAAAAATAATTTAGAAAGTAAAATAAACAAAATAGAATTAGATAAAATAATTCATAGCATACATGCAGTTATATATGTATCTACAATGGCATTTTTTATTGTATGATTATTTAAGACATTTTAGCAGATACATTTATAACTATTCAATTTCTTTATTGTTGTGTCTTTCTCAATAAACTTTTTATTTTTTCTCAATAAACTTTTTCAACGGTGATTATAAAATTCAGTTTAGTGAAAACATTGAAAGTTATATTAAAAGAGAAACAAAAAAAATCATATCTAAACAATTTAAACATCAAATAAAGAAAAAGAGATATTAAAACAGAACACATCATATTAATTAATCCCATTAAAAATATGAACATAGTTATACAATCAATGCACCTAGTAGATATATTTCTGAGACTCAGAAAATTTAAAATGTTTTCTTTGATGCTAAAAATTAAAGGAAAATAAAATAACATGTAAAAAAGTTTTTATAAAAACTGCTTTTATGTAAAAAGTATTAGCTGAGAAAAAAGTAGAAAAATAAAAAAGTAATTCGACTGAAAGGTAGAAAAAAAACCCAATCTCAGTTAATATGATGTTGTTGGAAAATATTACAGATCATAGGAATTTAGATCTGATATGAAACAATTGTAAATTGCAGGAATATTGTAATTTAAAAAAGTATTTGATGTTCAAATAAATCATGAACATCAAAAAGTTCTCAAATGCTTTTATGAAATGATAATATTCCTGCAATTTTCAATTATTTTATGACAATTCTAGATATTTTAGATCTCTGATATTTTCCAAGAAAGGCGAATTAACTGAGATTCAGATTGATTTAGACCTTTTAATCAGATTTCTTGCAGTGTTCAAAGTTAAGCAAAGTACCCATATGTATGTTGTACAATAATAAATGTATAATGAAAATGTAGAATAAAAATGATAAGTTGTACAATAATAAATGTATAATGAAAATGTAGAATAAAAATAATAACTTTGTATTGTAATAATATATAACAATCATATGTAAACAATTATATTATATGAATAACTGTAACCATAGAATGTAGCAATGTAACAATCATTAAATAACAATGTTATTAGGACATAGTGTTGTACAGCTGACCGTATAAGGTCAGAAAACTGTGTAAAGCACTGTATATGGTGGCGAATGAAAAAAAATACTATATGTACATGAAAACACCATATATGGTAAGGTATGCAAATGACTCCAAAAGTCTTGAGGGGTATATAAACCCCCAGAGCCTGATCTATCCCTTCTGAGTATTTAATTTAAGTCAGAGACTCCTGCCTCTGTAAGTCAAAAAGCAGGAATAGGGTTATTATGTGCAGGTCATCATGACCTTTTATTATTTTATTACACCTTATAATAGGCAATGTATATATGTAAAAATAATCGTATTTACTTAAATTAAACTATAAGTTTACCATCTCAATTCTGGCTTTGTCAATTTTTTGCTTGCTGGTCGTAGGGCACAGCATTGCTTTCTTATTTTTCTGCTTTTTAGTCACTATTTGCATAAAAGCATTATTTAAATAAACTTTTTTATATATATTATTTCATTTTTTACTCATAAACTGAAAAAAAATCTGACAAAAATAATGATTTAAGAATAAGATGTGAAAAAGTGTGATGATCACAATGTAGATATGATGTGAAAACTCCTGAACAAAAATAACTTTTATTTATTAAATCTTTTATCTTATCAAACTTTTTTCATTAAAAACAAAACAAAAAAAAACACAGTTAAACCTATAAAAAACATTTAATTTAATAGTAGACGTATTACTATTTTATCCACTAAACTTAAATTATAATTATAAAACTTTTATATTATTATAAAATGTAACTGACAAAATGTTCTGAAGATAATTATTAAAATACCACATGAAAAATATGATTAAGAATTAAGACAAGAGAGTAAATGCAAAAACGCCTGAGCAAAAAGAACTTTTATTAATAAATCATTTATCTTATTAATTTTTTTTCATTAAAAACAAAAAATGGTTAGAACTATAAAAAAAAATTTCAGCTGGAGCAAAATTCAAAAATATGGACATAATGACAATAACATACACAGATATGACAATTTTTTATAAAAAAAAAAACAACATATAAAATATACTTATAAGGATTAATTAGTAAAGCATAGAAAATTTTTAAAAATGTGGAAAATGATACTCCCAATAGTAGAAATATCAATATTCATATAATAGTGTAGTTGGTTTAATGAAATGCAAAAAAACAAAAAAAAAAAAAACAGAAGTAGGTTAATAACATTTTAAAACAACATTTTATAGCTAAAATTTTCTTCTTAGTTGGATTATATTTTGTAAATATGAAGGAAAGTATTTATTGTAAAAATGTTTAAAATGTAGTGAATTTGTGGATTATTAATGAAAATTTTAATGGCATATGAAAATCAACAATATTATCATCTTACTGATAACAGAATTACTGATAATATTAAGACATAACATACCGTTTTCTGACAAAGAAATGACAGAGTATGTAGAAAATATACATTATTTTAAATTTATCTTCACATATGACATCAAAGAAGTATTATATTGGTATTGTCAAAACTTTAGTCAATAGACATATTCACAAACTGATACTTGACATTCCTTCATAATTCTCATACACATTTTTAAGTTTTCAAGATATATTGGTTTCTGCTATATAGTTTCTACAATTCATTGTCAAGATCCATTGGCATATATTTTGATATATACTTTGCAATATAATGTGCAATTGATTCATTTGATCTACATGGTAGAATGTCCATATTTACTTTCCATAATATGAGAAGTGTGGATTGCATATGTCAATCCATCAATCTTCTGGACATTGTTTCAACAGTCATATGTGACCACAAAGACATCTCTCACTGCAGTCAAGCAGAGAAAAATTGAACAACAGACTACACATGTTTCAATTATTTAAACTCATTTCAATTAATATAAGCAGCACTTGGCATCAAACATCAGGAAATAGACCAGAACATAAATATATTTAAACACTATTTTTTTAACAGGATGATGATAACCACTTCACACTCTTTATTTGCAATATCTATCTGGATCACATAAGACATAAAGTTATTTCCAATAAAGCATATATGCAATAAATATGCAAACAGACAATATTATGTACAAAAAAATATACCATTTAAACAAAAAACACAATAGTTTATCTACCAAAATATAATTGCTAGCCAAAACATAACTTTCTTATACTTTTGATAAGCCATTTTTCATTCTTATATATTCTTGTTTTATTAATGCACACATAGGAAAACAATAATTATTTATAAAGTGTCCAAAGTTTTTTGGATTTATTTTAATACTAATACAGTTTTATGATTGAGTACATTTACCATAGGAAACTCTGGTAATAGTTAAGCATTTACAGACTGTCTAATATTTGTAAATTATATAATATTTTTTTAACTTTTGAATGCTATATTTATTAGCATCCTCACAATTTTGACAAACATTTCACAACTATGTAAAAGACCACATGGCCAACATCTTTTCAAATTCTAAAACTTTGAAACAAAAAAAAATCTAAAAAATATTTTCCATGTATTAACTTTTTTCTTGCTTATATGGCTTCAAACTTCTGGAATTATATACTTCTTTCATGCCATCTTTAGTTACTAGTAAGAAAGCATTATTACCTTATTTAGGATTTCAAATGGGCCATCTTTTAAAAATATTCTTGTGTTTATTTACTTATGGCTTGCTAAACTTCAGTGTCTTTATCAATACATGATCATAAATGTCAAATTGACAACATTTATTATTGCTTTCAGCCTGTCACTGTTTACTCATTTTCTTTATATTACATTTACCTTTATTTCAATCATATTCTTTATTTATAACTCTAAGATAAGACATGGATGTTTTTATTAAAATTATTCAATGCTTTCTATAATGAAGCAGTAAACCGGTGGATGTGTGAACAGTCCAGTTCATATAATTAACAATGAAATTTATTTGTTTCATTTATCCTCGATGTTGTTGATGTCCAAATAAGTCCTGAAAAGTCGATTGAGTTCTCAAATAACTCTCTCACATAGATTTTATTTAAGGTTACATACTGATTTTAATAATTTAATTTTTAACATTTGCATATTGCATATTATTAATACATTATATAATATTATTTGTTAATTTTTGATTGCTATATTTGTTAGCATTTAGAACTCTAATAATCATTTCCAACTATATGGAAGACTGTGTAGATTATACACAAATGAATTAATCATTCATTTCAAAATATATCATATACACCAATTATAAATCCATTTCCGGAACTAGTCTTTATTGTATATAACACACCAAAATCTTTCTTTATTTAATTTATCCATTTTATTAAGCCTTTTACAAATTTTGGGTTCTAATTTAAAATTTCAACTATCTATATTATTATATTTTTTAAAAGTACTTCAGTTTTTTTTTTAATTCCTTCAATGATATCAATGTATGTATTTTATTTTTGATCTCTTCTTATTACTTCTACCATATATCTTTCCATAGTTCATGGATGGAGTGGTATAAAGATTCTGAATTATATTTCTGTTAAATATCCAATTCTAAAATCCATAAATAAAAACTTAAATTGCATCTATCAAGAGGCTTCATTTTCAAACATAATAGCATTCTTCCTCTTAATATTAAGTTATTTCTACCAAAAATACTCCACCAAATATAATTATGAATAATTTTTACGCATTATGTTTTCATCTGTATTGATAATTTGACAAAAATATTAATAATTATTAACTTTTTCTAATTCATGATTATTCATCTTTATTTTCTTCTGAGAAATATGTTGTAAATCAATTTAATCTTTTTAGGATTTATATTTAATTATACTTTCTTATTGTTATCTAATGATTGTTGTAATATATCCTGAACCTCTGAAGCATTTTATCATCTGCAAAATCTAAATGAATTACTCTGCATTTATTTTTATTCATTTCATTTTTCATTTTAATATGCAAAATGCTTCTTGTAAAACTGCTATAAAATGTTTCATGGATATGGAATCATTCTATCTGTACACCTTTGTAAATATTAATATTCTTAGTATACCTATGCAATCTAATAATTGCTTTAGTATTTTAATAAATATTCATCAGAAAATAAGCAATATCTTGAGTCTATATCTTGATGATCCAATATTTTTGACACTGCAGAAATGTTTATGAAATCAAATGCCATTTCATAATCTATAAATCATACATATAATAGCAACACATATTCATTGATTCTTTCTATAACATTTCACAATACTTGGATGTGATCCATTGTGTTAAAAGCACTTTAAATTCAACTTGTTCTTTTGGTTGATTAATATCCAAATAGTTGTAATAATTGGCAAAGATTTTGTGTAAACCATGTTTTTAAATTATATTCTTTATCACATTTCTTAAGTATCAATAATTCTATCTGTTTCTTTGAAGATTTTGCTTATAATTCCATCATTTCTTGGAACATTTTTGTTTTTTGTCTGTATATATTTAGTTCTATACTTCTTGTGAATATATTTTGTGTTCCTATTTTTATTACTCCTATTCTTTCTAAAACTCTTTCATACATTTCATGATGTCATCACTTTTTTCATTAACAATTGTAACTTTTCTTTTAATTGCATAACTTTTTTACCAATAGAAAGATATTTTAGTTTTTTAAGATTTTTATTTTCTTCTATTGCTTTTCATGACAGTTCACAATTATATATTTTTATATTGTTGTTAATTTTTTTGTATCATTTTACAAATTCTAAATTTTTTCTTAATAGATTTTTGAAAAGTATTTAAAAATATTCAGACTTTTCTGCATATATCATCTCTAATTAAAAAAAAAAAAGGTAAATTGCTCTTTATTTTGTATAGGTTGTATTAGTTATTTTTGTATTAATTTCATTCAAATCTAAGTCATCTTCAAAATATGTTAATATTTTAAAATAATTTGTTAATTTTAATTTAAATTCACTGGAATGTTTTTGAAATATATTGCTTTTTGGTATTTCTAGTTTTATAAAGCCATGTCTTATGTCTTCATCTCACTCAATTATCACTATTTTAATCTTAAAATATGTATTTTATGCTAGTCAAAATATAATACAGTGAATGTGTTTATATTCATTTCCATTTAGAATTTTTCTCAAATAAAAATTAGGAATATATATTTTTTGCAAACACTACGAATGTGTCATATCTCGTTTTTATTTTCATAACTAAAGTTGTCAACAAATTTTACATCTTACAATAGGTTGCTATTTTTATAATTAATGTTTCCATGATAAATTTAAATGTTATTTAGACTGACCAAAAGCATGTTATACATCCATATAAAAATTATCTACTTCTACATTACAATGAGAATTTGTTGGCTTATAAATCTAAATTATCTGCATTTATGACTTTTTATTAATTTATTAAACAACGAATCTTTCCAAATATACCAACAATCTTTACAGTGTTGTTTCACTTTTTTATTCATAATAAATCCTACTTTACTTGTTATTCTTAATATTTGTGTCTTTGTAGTAAAGTGATGTTTATTTTTAAAACAATTATCTAATTGTCCATTTAATATTCGACAGTTTTTTCAATTCATGCGATTTAGTTTCATTTTAATGTGCAATTATAAGTACCAAAAAAATAATGTTTCCAAAGAAAGATAATCTAAGCCTGCAACAATGAGATCTTTATGATCCTCTTTTTTCATTCACCAATTACTACCTTTGCTGATGACTTTACAATCTTCTGAAAATAAGAGTTCTAATTGAGTTTTGTTTGTCATAATTGTAAATATCTATTAAAACGTTTACTTAAACACACACGCTATCTATCTATCTATCTATCTATCTATCTATCTATCTATCTATCTATCTATCTATCTATCTATCTATCTATCTATCTATCTATCTATCTATCTATCTATCTATCTATCTATCTATCTATCTATCTATCTATCTATCTATCTATCTATCTATCTATCTATCTATCTATCTATCTATCTATCTATCTATCTATCTATCTATCTATCTATCTATCTATCTATCTATCTATCTATCTATCTATCTATCTATCTATCTATCTATCTATCTATCTATCTATCTATCTATCTATCTATCTATCTATCTATCTATCTATCTATCTATCTATCTATCTATCTATCTATCTATCTATCTATCTATCTATCTATCTATCTATCTATCTATCTATCTATCTATCTATCTATCTATCTATCTATCTATCTATCTATCTATCTATCTATCTATCTATCTATCTATCTATCTATCTATCTATCTATCTATCTATCTATCTATCTATCTATCTATCTATCTATCTATCTATCTATCTATCTATCTAAAATCAAATTTACTCCAAATTCACAACTCAAACAGACTAATTAAAAAATATAAACTCTAAAATACAACCAATAATTTCATTGACACAAGAAGACGACTCAAACCATAGTTGCACATACATTCCACACACTCTAACATTAAAATAATTTTTAAATAAGTTAATTGCTTCAGAATCAAAATTTTTTAATAATATAGATTCTATAATTTATCGTTTTATTCAATTTCCTTCAAAGAAGATAACCTTAGCCTCAGTAAAATTAACAGTGTGACCTGTATTTTTTTATGAATATATAAAGCAGAACTCAGACATTTATTTCTAACACTATTTTTATGTATCTTTATTTTTTCATTTAAACTCAAACCATTCTGACCTATATATATATATATATATATATATATAGGTCATATATAGGTCAGATATGGTTTGATATATGATGATATATATATATATATATATATATATATATATATATCAACCATTATCAATCCACTGCAGGATGAAGGTCTCTCCAAGTTTAATCCATCTTCTCCGATCTTTAGCTTCTCTTCTCCACATCACCCCTACACATTTTCTTATTTCATCCATCCATCTTACATGTGGTCTCCTTCTGGGTCTTTTACAATCTCTTGGAATCCAGTTTAAAATTTCAATTGTCCATCTATTATCATCTCTTCTAGCAATATGTCCAGCCCAACTCCACTTCAATCTTTTAATTTTTTCAATGAGGTCAGTAACACCTGTTTGTTCTCTTACCCATACATTGCATTTTCAATCTCTTCTTGTTACTCCCAACATACATCTCTCCATACTTCTTTGAGTGGTCTGAAGTCTCTGTATTGATCTTCTATTAAGTGTCCAAGTCTCAGATCCATAAGTAAGAACTGGTAAAACACATTTGTTAAAAACCTTTCTTTTCAAACACATAGGCATATTTCCTTTTAATATCAAGTTATTTCTACCAAAAGCACTCCAACCAAGTTTAATTCTATGATTAATTTCCTCTATTATGTTTCCATCTGTATTAATAATCTGACCAAGGTATTTGTAACTCTTAACTTCTTCTAATTCATCATAATCAATCTTTATTTTCATATTTTGAGCAAATCGATTAAACATTACCTTAGTCTTTTTAACATTTATCTTTAGTCCTACTTTCCTACTTTCATCTGATAACTCCTGCAACATTTCCTGCAGCTCGGAAGCATTATTTGCAAAAACAACTACATCATCTGCGAAATCTAAATGACTTAAATAATCTCCATTTACTTTCACTCCTTTAGTTTCCCATTTTAATCTACAAAATACTTCTTGCAGCACTGCTGTAAAAAGTTTTGGAGATATGGAGTCACCTTGTCTTACACCTTTCTCAATGTTGACTTTCCCAGTATCATTACATAATCTAATTGTTGCTGTTGCATTTTTATAAATATTTTTTAAAATATGACAATATCCTGGATCTATACCTTGATGATCCAATGCTTTAATCACTGAAGAAATGTTTATAGAAACAAATGCCTTTTCATAATCTACAAATCCAAAACATAATGACAACTCATATTCATTTGTCCTTTCTATAACTTCTCTCAATACTTGAATATGATCTACTGTACTAAAACCACTTTTAAATCCAGCTTGTTCTCTTGGTTGGTGAAAATCCAAGGTTCTCTGTAGACGAGTTGTAATTATCTTGGTAAAAATTTTATATAAAACTGATAAAAGGCTGATAGGTCTGTAATTTCTAATATCTTCTTTATCACCTTTTTTAAATATTAATATTATTACTGCATTCTTCCAATCATCCGGTACATCTTTATCATTTAGACATTTGGTATATAACTTTGCTAATATTTTTTCTGTTTCTTCACCTGCTTCTTTTAATATATCAATTATAATTCCATCATTACCTGGAGCCTTTCCTTTTTTCATACATTTAATTGCATTTCTCACTTCTTCATTTAAAATTCTGGGCAATTCGGAAGATGTAATAGATATAGGAGGTGCTTGTTCTTTATTACTATATAATTCTTGATAAAAATCTTCTACCAATTTCATAATGTCATCCCTCATTTTAGTAATAATTCCATCTTTTTTCCTTATTGCAGATATAAATTTCCTACCAATACCAAAATGTTGTTTTACATTCTTAAGACTTTTATTTTCTTCTACAGCTTTTCTTGCTAGTTCACAGTTATACTTTCTTATATCATTTTCAACTCTTTTCCGCACCATTTTACAAAATTCGAGATATTCAATTCTTTTTAATGCATCATTCTTGCATATCTTCATATTCCTTCTTTTCTTCATAAGTTCTCTAGTCTCAGTAGAAATTTTATTAGTCAATTGCTGCTTTTTTCTACCAGCTATCTTTGTTGCAGTTTTTAAAAGTGTATCAGTTATTTTCATATTAATTTCATTCAAATCTGAATCATGTTCAAAATCTACTAATACTTGAAACTGATTTGTAAGTTCTAATTTAAATTCATTAGAATGTTTCTGAAGATTAGGAATATCAACTGTAAATATAGTTTTTCTTAATAATTTTTGTCTCTCTAGTTTTACATTAACATGTATCTTACCCCTTACTAATCGATGATCACTTCCTGTGTTAAATTTATTAAGAACATTACAATCTTGAAATATGTATTTCCTGTTAGTCAAAATATAATCCAATTCTGCTGTACCTTCATTTGGATGCTTCCATGTCCATTTCCTTCTAACATTTTTTTCAAAAAAAGAATTCATAATATAAAGTTTTTCCTTCTCTGCAAACTCCACAAGTCTATGTCCTCTCTCATTTCTATTACCATAACCAAAATTACCTACAACACTTTCATCTTTCATTTGTTTACCAATTCTAGCATTAAAATCTCCCATAACAATTTTAAAATGTTGTTTACTCTGATCAAAAGCCTTTTGTACATCCATATATGTATATATATATTCATACAAAAACAAGAGAAAATGTACACTATTCCAGGAATAGTCTTTTTATGAAAAATTCCATTTGTATTTTATTTAATAAATTATTCAAAATAATACCCACTGTCCAAGTAATTTTCTAATTTCCAAACAAATTACTATTTTACATATAATTTTATAAAGAAGACAATTTAAAAGTCAAAGAAAAATATTATATATTTTTTTATCCTTTACATTATTACAAATATTATTACTTATTAAATAAAATATTTTAACACATTTATCAGAGTAGCCAAGACTCCTACCCCACTAGAATTATTTAATCTCTAATTTTTATAATAATAATTTCTTAAAACAGCTACTTTATGAGATACAGATTAATAGCTATCAGATTTAGTTATAGACCTTAATTTTGTACTTTTAACACAATGATTACATACCAAACAATTATTATTTACATTTCTAATCAAGGATGAAAACAATGAAAATCATTTACTAACTTTTTCAATTTACCATTCTCAACTACATACAAATAATCATCAACATACCTAACAAATAATATTAAATATAAACAATCCTTCTTAATAACAATTTCCTCTTCCAAATATTTAATATAAATGGAACAAATTAAAGGAGAAATAATATAACCTAGTATCCACTCTTCCTTAATCTTATAAAAATTAGAATTAAAAATATGCTGTAGAGGGAGGGTGGGTGGGTTAGATGTTAAATAAAAAATTTTCAATTTATTGATGATTAAAAATATAAATAATAATTGTTTGGTATGTAGTCATTATGTTAAGACTAAAAAACTAAGATATATAATTAAAGCTGATCTTAATCAATTTATATCTCATAAAGTAGCTGATTTAAGAAATTATTTTTATAGAAATAAGAGATTAAATAATTCTAATGCGGCAGCTTTTTTTGAAAAAGGTCATTTTATAAAGATTATTTGAGAGTTGAATAAAGTGATAAATTTGTTAAAAATGTTTTATTTAATAGTAATAATATTTCTTATAATGTAAATGATAAAAGAATATTTTATTTCATTGCCATTTAAATTGTCTTCTCGTATAATTTAATGTAAATAGAGTAATTTGTTTGGAAATAAAAAAGGTTGTTTAGAAAAGAGGTATTACTTTGAATAATTTATTAAATAATACAAAGAAAATTTTTGATAGAAAGACTATTCATGGAGTAATGTATATTATCCTTTCTTTTTGTAAGAAGGTATACATATAGGTTAAAGCAGGTTGAGGTTAAATGAAAGAATAAGAATACATAAAAGTAGAATAGAAATAAATGTCTTAGATGTGCTTTATATATCCATGAAAATGATACATGCCACACTATTAATTTTGATGAGGCTATGTTTGTTTTCTTTGAAAGAAATGAAATAAAAAGAAGAATTAAAAAATAGTCTTAAAATTTATAATTCTAAAGCAATTATCTTATTTAAAAGTTTTTTTTTAATATTAAGAATGTATGGGGTGTAGGTGGAATTGTGGATAATGTTTAGTTTAAATATGTTGTTATGTTGCAGCTCTTTACACTTGAGGTCTGCTTGTAGCAGTGAAACCATTGATTGTGTTTTAGAATTTATATTTTTTGGTTAATCTGGTTGAGTTGCAAATTTGAAGTAATTTTGATTAATTTATTGACTAGTTTAGCTTTAGGCTTTTAATATATATATATATATATATATATATATATATATATATATATATATATATATATATATATATATATTAAGAAGTTTGGTTAAAATACATATATATATATATAATTTGAAAATGAGGAGAAAATAAAGAAAAAACACAATTATTTCAACTGTCATCACACACATTCTTATGATTTGAGAAAGAAGAAGCTTTGAAGAAAGTACTTGTTATTGTATTGAAACATCAGCCATTTAGTTATTATATTTTTATTCCATGGAAGATCCTGGAAATAATATGACAAATTGATCATCCATGAGAATATTAGAATTAATTTATATATAAGATTTGAAATACCAGGCACTCTTAAACTGGGAATATACTTGTAAATATAGTGGATTTGAACTCAGACTTCAAGCTCCTTCACCATCCACACTATCTCATAATACTGATACATATGATCACACACATGCAGAAAAGGTAAATAATCACCAATATATATATTTCATGCTAATCCAGCACTCATCAGTTGTTCCAGATTACCATATATATATAATCAGTGCTCAGTTTATATTAAGATTGTTCCAGATTACCATATATATATAATCAGTGCTCAGTTTATATTAAGATAGCAAATCCTTATATTTTAATGAACAAGCTTCAACCTACTCCAACCCCAACTCTACAGCCATTCATATCATTAAAAATTTAATGATAGAATTCCCAAATCCCATTCTGATGCCAATATTGTTGTCATGACCATGGTGACCTCAAGTTACGCTGACCCATCATGTATAGGACAGTATCCATTTAAATATATAGAAGAGGGATGGGTAGAATGCAGGCTTAATATGTAAGATTTAAAATACCAGACATTTTAAACCCGGAGCCTAATTGTAATATAGGGGATTTGAACTCAGACATTCAAAATCCTTAGCCATCCACACTATATCATACTACTGATACTCATGATTACACACATGCAGAAAAGTGCTGGTTTAGCAAGAAATACATATATTGGTGATTATTTACCTTTTCTGCATGTGTGCGATCATGTGTATCAGTAGGGTATGAGATAGTGTGGATGGTGAAGGAGCTTGAAAGTTTGAGTTCAAATACCCTATATATATATATATATATATATATATATCCAGTTTTTCAAAAAAAAACATTAATATTTTAGATAAACACTATCAGAAACTTGTGAAGATAGATATCCTTATTCTTGAAGTAAATTTCAGAGATAAAAGCCAATAAATTTACCATAATGATAGAAGAATGTTTGTGAGCAATCCATTCATGTTCTATTATTATATGAATAATAATATAATTATAATCATATAGTTATAAAAATTACAATGACAAGAAATTATGGAGTTGACATTAGGGATTTCTCCTGTTTGGTTCATTTAAGGCCTCAAAGAGGAATCAAAGATCTTTCAATTATAGAAAACTCCATCTATTGATCATACATACAAGCGACAGCCAGTTAACATGATTATAACTTGTTTTTGTTTTTCATAAATGTACCCTTAAAGGTTTTTGCAATTATATATATTGCAGAGGCCTTGAGTATGTGGTGAAACTGAACTGAGATCAGACCCATATAGCTATCTGGCTTGTTAGGCTGAGTTTGAAGACTATACCGGTCTGAAAAATTTCATGCTTGCAAACTGATAGAAACTTTTTGCATAAACACTTGGAGTCAGTGTTTAGATCTAGTTTCTAGCTCTATCCTTCACTGATGATAGCAAATTTTCTTGAAATCAGCTGATCTGAGGGTGGGCAAAATGAAAGAGATAGTGAATTCTGACTCTTTTTTCATTTATGTAAACAAACATATGCTTGGTCGGTGTTTTTGGTAAAACGCCATCTATTGATCATAAATACAATGACAGCAAGTTAACGTGATTATAACTTGTTTTTGTTTTTCACACACACACACAGACACACACACACACACACACACATATATATATATATATATATAATATTGATACCAGCATAGTCAACTAATTCTCTATAGAGAAGTGAAATAAACAATTTTTAATCAAAACAAAATGAGAACATGATACACTGTCAATTGATTTATACTTTGTTAAAACTGAGTGTATATGGTTTAAATAAAATAAAATAAAATAAAGTAATGATAATAATATTTTTATGGTAGTGACTTAATATTTATTAAACTATGGATATCTTAAAAATTATCCTTATAATTATATAGATGTAATCTGTATTAATTAATTAATTTATATTTTCTATAGAGAAAATAAAACAGATATATAACAAATGATTGGATAATGTTCAAATTAAATAATTTAAATATGAGTTTCACAAGCCAGAAGTGGATTTTGGTAGTTAAGAAAAAATAAAGAAAATACATTTTGTAATGTATAATTCTTTAGTCTGATGTTTACTTATCAAAACATCTGATTAATAATAATTTCAAGATTTAAGTTAGAATAAACTAAGAAAAATAATTAATTAATGGTAATTACAAGATCTATTTAAAATTAGAATAAAAACAACAACAAATGATCTGTGGTGATTATTAGTAAAAAGAAAGCAAAAATGAAAAATACAAGGAAGAAAAGTTGAGGTTAATGGGAAGATTTGTTCCTTAATACTGCAAGGTCTATATAAGACTCAATAAGAAAAAAGAAATATAAAAATATGGTACACATATAAACATGAAGAGCAAGAGTTTTCTGTAGCTGAAAAATCATTAAATTCATAAAAAGTAAAAAGATTTTGATATATAGGACTTGTAACTTGCCATATTAAATCACAAAATTGTTATCATTTGCTTGTCTTCAAAAATATAACTATAAAATAGTTTTAAGGATAAATTAAAAAGAGCTATAATGACAAATTTCTACATGAGAAAAATAAAACCTTGAGATAATTCAACTGGATGTACACCAGCCAGTATTCAAATAATACAGCTTTTCCAGCAATAAAAAAATCCCTGTAATGAGTCAAGAAATGGTGATGGAATAAAATATAGCATTTGTTAGTACACACTAAAATAATTTTAACAGCACCCACACTTACATAAATTACCTATAGAGGAAGAAAATTACGGACAAGATGAAGGTGTAGATTTCAATAAACAAGCATATATGAATTTAAATTTGATTGTTATGAAGATGCAAATGCAAACTATTTATTTTTTTAAAATTACCAATGAAGATATAAACATTATATATATATATATATATATATATATATATATATATATATATATATATATATATATATATTGTACCAGACACTCAATCCATTCTTGATCACAGAGGGCACATCAATATGTAGCTGTAAATTGTGTAAGGAAGGAATAGAAAATATTATGCATCTGTTAATGGAATGTAAATGCTTGAAAACAGAAAGGGTACAAATAATGAAGTTATGGAAGAATAAATATGAAAAAAGTGATTATACAGAAAGAGGATTATTGGTTTTTATGCTGGGTTTGGGAAAAGATAAGGGTGATTTAGGTATGAAGGCTATAGAGTTGACAAAGATTATGTTGTGGAAATGGGATGAAGCAGAATATAGAAAAAAACATAGAGTGAAGAATGGAAAATAAACTGGCAAACAGATTTCTCTGGGTATAATTTCTGAGAGATTCCTCACTCCATTTAGGAAAAGCCACAGTACATCACATCTCATCACATGGAAAATTTATTTACCATGATCAAAAATAGATGAGGATGATGGTTTGCACCAACTAGATTCAGGGATAAACAAGAAATCTTAAATATTGTTCAGACAATTGAGAAATAAAAGTACTAAGACAAACATCAACATCAGCCAAATTAAGTTTAAACATTTTTTACATTTTATTTACAAGAAATATAAATTATAAAATAAAAGTTTATACTATGAGACATGTACCAGAAATAATAAAATCCAATGCTCTGACCTACAAACTTATTTTCTAACAGTGAACTAGAAAAGGAGGAAACAAATTTCTTTCAGCTGACAATTCATCTACAACAATGATTTCCTTATTCAAAGATATGAAAACAATACATTCTTGAAATAAATCAATGAAACAGTACCTTTGAGCATTTCTTGGTCTGGAAAAATGCATCAGAATCAAGAATGTCATATTGCCAATAGAACAGCCCATAATATATCATGTTTAAGACAATGTGTGGCTGATTTACTCCATGAACCAAAAGAAAAATAAATGAATAAATATGTCAGAGTATAAATTATACTGGGAGGAAATTTACATCTTCAATTCAATGGAATAATAAGATAAAAAAAAACCCATAGTAAATGATTTCAAATTAATAAAATATTAAATCTATGACTAAAGGAAAACAGACATTTAAACTGGTGAATTACCAACCAAATGATTGGCCAAACTAATCTGAAAATAATAGTTAAAAGTATCTGTAGGAGACAAATAAATAAGTAGAAAACGATTACATCAGTGCAAGGATTTCAAAAAAGTGAAATAATTATCTTTACAAATAAATTTAAAACCAAGTTCTGAGTACACACAGTGATAAATTTAAATCCACACATAGAAGACAAATGAATCTAGCAAGCAAATATAAAATCTGAACTAGATTTTTTCATAAGTTATTTTATCAGAGAGTGTATATGAGTAGAAAATATTAAGATATTAAATACTTTCACAAAAAGAAACTGTCTTTTACCTATAATAAACAAAGGGGATTAATATAATCTTCCTGCTGGCAATTTATAAAATTACAAGGAATAGCTTCCTATTTCAGAGACATAAACACAAATATGGTCTTGTAGCAAATCAATGAAACCAGCACGGATGAACAGATACTAGCTTACAGACTAATGAAGTCATAATGCCATAGGAATGCTGCATGTTATACTACATTTAAAGCAAACACAGTTGATTTCTGGCTAGAGAAGAGAAAAATACAAATACAGCCTTATATAATCTAGGAAAAGATGAAATGAAATCTCTAACCATGGAAAATCAGAAGAATAAACATGATAAACTGCCAGCCAAATGATTTTGCGGTTTACAAAAATGCAAACACAGTATTTTAAATCAATTATTTGACAATAAAATAAATATAGATGAACAAATTAAAATTACTCAAGACAGCTAAAGCATTTAGAAAAAGTTAGGCATATAAATAGAAATATAATAAACATATAAAAATATAAACTCATTACACACTCTCCTATAAATAAAATTGAAAGCAAACTTAGAATCTTAAAACTAAGATTCCAAGACACACTACAAAATACAATGAAAAACAAATACTGTTAATAAATAGGAGGTTAAATAATTATTAAGGTTACAGATTTATTTTTGACATTGAGTGAAGATTTAACTAAATAATATGCCTTGGAAAAAATAAAAATAAAATATTTATCCTATGGTAAAGCAAAGTTTGCATATTTTCATGGAGTGGGCACTTTTATTTACGTTCATATTTTAGGTGTTTCAAACTTTTAAAGTGGCAAGTATAGAGAAATTGGGAATTTGGTTTATTTTAGACTTCCATAGCAGGAATGAAAAACAGTTGGAAGACATGGGTCCATCTTGGTTTAAGTTAGCAACACATATTGATGATTATAAAATGTACAATAGTATATTTTGACATATTGTGAACAAATCAAAATCTTTTAACAACTACAAATTATAAAAGAAAGTGAATGTCTGAACTGCTACCAATATAGTAAGAATCTCAGCAACTTCATCTAAAAACTATTGTCCCAAAATTTGTGGCGTTATTTATACCCAAGCAACATTTCCCACATAAACTTTACTTGTTTTCGAATTCTATGCCTTAGGGCAAGGCAAACCTCAATCTCCTGCACAAACAAATTTAGAAATTCTAGCCAGGGATTATTTAAACAAAAACAACAACACAAAATTAAATCTCTGATTTTAGAATGAACTTAGAAATTATTAAAATAAAAAAGACAGGAAAGTAATTAACAAGTTTGTTTTTAATCAAATTGATTAAAAACAAGTGGTGAAAAAAAACGATTTTAAAATCAATTCTGTAAAAAAAATAAATTAAAATGACCTATTTTAAATATAAATGAGTATGTGTTTTAATACACATACTCTTTTTAAATAATTTAAATTTTTTTTTAACATTAAAAATTTAACTAAAATTAAAAGTTTTTAATTTTTGGTAATAAAACCATTGAATCAGATATCAACTCAGTTTAATATATATATATATATATATATATATATATATAAACTATATATATATATATATATATATATATATATATATATATATATATGGTCATTTATGACAGTAAGGTCATGAAGTATTAACTATTGTATTAATAATTATTAGGTACTTTATCTGGAGAACATTAGAAAGAGTGATGATGATCATTCAGGTTTTCTTCACTCTAGAGATACTTCATTGTTATTGGTCAATTAATGGTTCAAATTTGAAATTAAAATAATATTAATTTATTATTTTAAGATATAGCAGAAGATTTCAATATTTTCAGCCATTAAAAACTTAAAAATAATCTAATCTTTCCTCCCATGCCAATGATTGCTAGATTCTTTCTTCTCTGGCTTTGAGTTTATTTATGAGATTAGTTTGAAAAGATTTCCTTACAAATATGAGAATTATTTGATTTTTGTTGAGTTATTTAAATATTTATGATTATTTTACACAATATTTGTGGAAGCTTCTCTGTAGTAAAATTAAATAGCTGATGTTTCAGTATAATAACAAGTACTTTTCTCAGATCTTTTCAAAATCATAAGAATGTGTATGGTAAGACTTATTTCCTTCTCATAGTCAAATTCTATTGGTTGAGAATTTTTAAGAAATACTTTATGTTCCCATAGCTTTTTCCAAATATTGTTAATTTTTTTCAATTCACATTTCTCATTTATGCTCTTAAGTATTTTAAAAATTTCTATAGTTTTCCCTAGCATTCTCTAGTCATATAGTCCATTTTTTTTCCAGAATGTGTTATAAAAATTGGTGCCATTTATCTGTGAGAATATATATATATATATTATAACGATCCAAACGAAGTGGGAGATCGCATCGCACCGCACTACCAAAGGGCGCCATCTAGGCATTTGAGCCTAGAAAAATTTATAAAGTAGGCAGATACGCGCTGTTAGGATTCCACTTTATTTACCTATTTAGATCGTTAGCCCATTGTCACTAGCTCAGTGGAATAGCAGAGATTTAATAATATCATTTACTAGTATATATAAAAAAGGAATAAAATAAGCCACTGCCAGTAATTAACATACAAACATTTATTTATGCACATATATATAAGATTTAAAATTATTTTAGTATTAGTTTTACATTTTAACATTATTTTTAACTTTACCTTAGATTTTAATTTACATTTTAATTTCTATTATATTATAAGTTTACATTTTAATTAAGTTCGCACAGATGGGATTATAAAAGCTTGTTATAATAAGTTGCTATAGATCGGTTACATAGATTACACGGTTAAAAACATTCCAAAGTAAACATAAGCGATCAAAACATAAAATTATTGATTACTGACAATTGCAGAGGGAAATTTATAAGTAACCCAATAGTATTCACCATAAGATACTTGCATTGTCACCAATAACTTAAAAGACATCCGAATAAATACATTTTTAGATACTCACCGTAAGGTATCATTATTTATCGAATGTCTATATATTTTGATCAAATATGAAACGCAAAACATAGTTAACCGATAAACAATCCATGCAAGCGTCTATAAACAACTTAAATTTAATAGTTTTATTTAGGATCGAGCCTGAATCGACTACATAGATTTGCATTTAAAAATAAAATATTCTATCCCTACTTAACCTTAGGCAACACATTTCGCAATCAACTGGCGCCAATCCATCTGATACATTCATGTATTCAATGTAGCATGATACGACAACACAACAATATTGTCAGGAATGTACATCTGAACAATATGTAGAAATAGAAACGACATTGACTCTCCACCCACAGGGATGTGACATCTGTGGGCAAGTAGATCAATAAACTAAAAACTCCATAGGAATGGGCTGCGGTATTCTGCCGACTTACAAACCCATCCATAGGCAAACAGAGGGTGTGTGGTGTGATATCTATAATCCTGCCCGTAGCGGATCTCATATTACACCTACTAATTACATAAATATATCCAATCCATTGAACCAATTCAACTACGAAATGAACAACCCAAGATTACCCTCCCTTAATATATCTTTACAAATCGATACAGCCATTCACGCCCGACTTAAGTTTAACATTTTTTTATAATTTATTTAACGGAAAACAGAAATCATAATAAAACTTAAAGAACAAAATTAAATAAATAAATAAATAAATGGAAATGATTTTACAAATTAAATACATTAAATAAAATTATAACTAATTAATAAAATAATGTTGGTCAGATAGAATAATATTGAAATCATTTAAATCTGGAAAGTTTTTAATTTACTGTTCATAAATTTTAAAGTCTTACGGTTATTGAAATAGTTCATCTTCGTATATTCCTTGCCGTTTGCACGTGAATTCCCACGTCGTCCGAAGATTTGTATCCGGTTGATCGATTTATTTATCCTTTGGAGATTTTTTTTTTTTTTAGTGTAATTGGTCCTCAATGAAGAAACGATGGCCCATTTTTCTTCCTTTCTTACAGAACTGAAGGGATTGAAGCTGTGCGTCTTTTTCAATCCCCTCAGCACTAACACCTAGCTGTTACATCGTCAATAATCAATCACTCCTCATTCACTAACTACCAAGCTTTCCAAAACCTGTCCTTTTTATATTAATGTCAAGGATTGAATTAACATTGCGTCATGGAGTGATGATTCTTTCGCTGAGGTCCGATTTCCCAAATGGATTTCTTTCATTGGCTAATCAGTTTCTATTGTTTTTTTTTCTATCTGACTGAGGTTATTACATTTAAATGCTCAAGGCTGGTTTTAATTTAACTAATTAACAATCATTTCCATTTCTAATTAATTACCCTGTTTTCCAAATCAAAAATATATTTCAAGACAAATTTAAAGATATAATTTTATCTCCAAATCTTTTTTAAAATTTAGTTTTAAAAATACCTTTTTCTTTAATAAAAATTTTATTTTAATAATTTTTCATTATCTGTGCGACTTAATATATAAGAGTTTAAGACGATATTTTAATTTCAATTTTTAATTTTTAAAGAAAGTTTTTAAATGCGAACTTTTTATTTTAACTTGTTTAATAATATATATATATAAAAAAAACAATGTAACGAACGTCTGTGCTCGTTACAATATATATATAAGCTAACTCAAGGAAACATATACAAGAAAATAATAAAATATAGAAAAAAATACTTGTATATAATATTACATTGATATTTCAACTAAAAAACTGGTTTTCACCAGAAAGAACATATATGTGTATAGTCAAATGGTGGTGTTCAAAAATAACATATTTGCAAAAACCTTTTTGGTTAAAAGATTTTTAGAAAGAAGATTTAACCAATCAATGACAAATATATTTGAATGTCCATTAAAAAAATGGTATTACATACTGATTTAAACAAACAGCACAAAGAACTGCAAACTTAATTTAAATTAAAAAAATATATATATGACTGGATAAATAAAATGTGTGTGTAAGCATAAAGAATAGCCTAAGTTCATATTAATATTTGTATAAAAACCTGAAATACTTATACTTATAAATTAAATAGTATCTTTAGTACAATTAATAGTAATTAAATATTAATTGTAAAAAAAAAAACTGTATATCCATAGTCATAGAAATCTAAATGAAAATGTACAAAAATAATACAAATGCTGATGATGATGATAATAATAATAATAATAATAATAATAATAATAATAATAATAATAATAATAATAATAATAATAATAATAATAATAATAATAATAATAATAATAATAATAATAATAATAATAATAATAATTCAATTTAATTCAATATATATTTATCATGTGCATTTCAATATTTACACTTTAACAGAAATTCACAATAAACAAAAAAAAAATACAATAAAAAAACAATAAGCAAATACAAATTACACACATAAGATTATATATACATATATGCTCATAATTACAAGTTTAGTTGTTTTCTAACATTTATAATAAAGAAACAAAAATATATCAATATTATTTAAAGTTAGATTATATATATATATATATATATATATATATATATATATATATATATATATATATATATATATATATATATATATATATATATATATATACACACACCATTGACAATCTATTAATAACTGACTTGCTGAGGAAAGTATTTTCACATTTATTTAAATTGAAAGTATGCATTTCTCTTAACAAACGACTAGGTACTTTCTTTTTTATTTTCTATATGCAGTTACTGACATCAATTTTCCCATCAATTAACTTTTTCAACAATATCATGCCTGTCAATATTCTCCTTTCTTTCAATACTGTTTTAAAATTTTGACGTTCTCCCAGTATTAATTTATTGAATCTATTTCAACATTATATATTCTAGACATAGTATTAATCAAATTGAAATTACATATACAAGAAACTATTCTAAAAGTGTAACAACAAGAGAAAACAATAACCTATATTTTATAGAAGTAGATAAATCTCTCACATATCTCAAAATACAGCTCATCTTTCTGTATGCTTTATTAATAATATACTTGATATGTGCATTAAAAGTAAAATTACTACAAAATCTTATTCCAAATCAGTTACAATCTCTTTATATGTAGTAACACTATTCTCAATTTATATTGATAAATAGATTTTTCAGTTTTATTAGTATAGTAAAAATTGCATGTTTTATTAATATTAATCTCTATATTGTTATACCTATACCAAATTTTAAAACAATCTATATCCTTTTGCACCTCAATATGATCATTATAAATAATAATTCTTTTAAATAACTTACAATCATCAGCATAACTAAGTATTATACTAATTTTTATGTTTTGATCAACATCACACATAAAAACATTAAAAAGTAAAAGTTCTAATATACCCTTCCTGAGGAACACCTGGTTATATTCACATATATATAAAATTTAGGTCCCCTCAAATAATTTCTAAACCATCAATTGAATGAATACTAACTCCCAACATTTTAAATTTATATAAAGGTCTAACATGTGAAATTTTATGACTTGCCTGACTTATATCAAAATATACAATATCTAATTATTTCTGATCAGATAAGGCATGAGCAATATGATCAGATATTACCATTAAGTTAGTTTCAATAGATTTATCAGATAAAAAGCCATGCTGATAATTTGGTAACACCTTAATCATATCTCCAATAATTTTATTGTAAATACACCCTTCATAAACCCTAGAAAAAGATGACAGAATTGAAATAGGCCTGAAATTACCAGGATCAGGTCTATCCTCTTTCTTATAAATTGGTATAATTTTAGTTATCTTAAATATGTCAGGAATAATAGGTTTCTCAATTAATAAATTAATGATATATAATAATAATAATAATAATAATATTATTAATAATAATAATAATAATAATAATAATAATAATAATAATAATAATAATAATAATAATAATAATAATAATAATAATAATAATAATAATAATAATAATAATAGCAACAACAACAACAATAACAACAACAACTACATTGTAAATATAATTGCTGCATACAAAACAAAATCAATAACAAATATTAGAGTGGCCACTTTTATACTATACACATTTTGGTGTACAATGTTCACTTTTATAATAGGAAATATCACCATGCGGCATCCAGTCACCTTTTGCAATAAATTAACACAAATAAGGAACTGAGATAAAAGCATAACAAACCCCCACTTATATGCTGCAACATGGTCACTACTAAATGAACAATCAATGCTATAAAATAACACTAAGGATCTGACAAAAACTACTAGAGAAAAACTTTTTCAATTGCTCCTCAGACTTAATTATATACATACAAGCTATAAACTGCAATAAGATCATCAAAAAAGCAACTTTTCCACCAATTAGTATCAATTATTTTAAGCACTCACTCAAGTCATACAACTCAAACAACTCAACAAGTCATAAATTGAACCCAAACACCCGGATATTATTATGTAACAGAATAAATCAATGTATATGCCAAAATTATGTAAAACACTTTTGATATAACCTTTTATAGAATCAATAAAATGTCTTTTTGAAAGCTAATAATAATAATAATAACAATAGTAACTATAACAGCAAAACAACAACAACAACAACAACAACAATAATAATAATAATAATAATAATAATAATAATAATAATAATAATAATAATATTATTATTATTATTATTATTATTATTATTATTATTATTATTATTATTATTATTATTGTTAAAAAATAGAACCTCACATAATGCCATTAATCTCAAATAATACAGTTTGCCAAAAGAAACTCATTGATAAACCAGGCAGCACTATTATTTAAAGCAATTCTAAATTCAGTAGGGGAAAAGTAAAAATATGGACCAATAACATTCCAACTCAATATTAAAGAACAATTTGACCCAATAGACATATCTACACTCATGGATATGCTAGCAAACAGTACAATACCAAAAACTCAATTATACTTAATAGAAAATCTGCTCCTAAACAGGAAAATCCATGTAACACTTAATGGAAGAAACTTGCCATCTTTTGTTCCCACACAATCTATATCACATAGATCCCACTCAGCTCACTACTATTCAGACTATATCTTAACCCCCTGTTACAAAAAATACAACAAACCTTCACTGGAATACAGATACCTGGTCCCACATGACACATAGCATGCGTAGCAAACATGGATGATGTAACAATCTTCCTGTTCTCAAAAAAGCAAATAAACATATTTCAAAAAATACTACAAGAATACACAACTCAGTATAAGCTAAAATTCAAAGCAACCAAGACTACTGCTTAGTTGCCATTCACTGTCAAACCATGCACACATATATATGAAAAAAAACAAGTGCATATTTAGGATTTCCATTTCCCCTAGGAGTTATGGGTTGATATGCCACATACAGAATAGAATAAGATATGAAGCTCAATGCATTGTCGAATCATTATCAAAAACTTATCTTTCAATCTATTCCAAAGTATTTCAATATATTTCAAAGTACAACTGATAAATTAATTTATTGTAACAAAAATTTCATACTACTTACCAATCATATCTTTCTCACAGGTATTCAAATAAAAAATCAGATCTGCAAACAACTTTTATAATCCCAAAAATGGTTGCACTATCAACGAAACAACTTAATCAGTGCCCTGTAAAAAATTGGTTGGGACTACATGATATAGACACCTTTAACATACACAAACTAAGAAACCTGGTAATCACTATAGTAGACCAATTCCCAATATTGAAATGCCTAATACAAATTACTCTGAGAGACATACAAATGTCCAAATCATTTATACATCTCATCAATCATACACCAATATAGGACAACACACAAAATACCCAAGTGATACACAAACAAATAAACATACTGGGAAATTTACATTCTCATGCATCAGGAACAAAACAGCAATGACCCCCTCCCCCAATGCTAGGAATAAACAATAAGAAATTGGGCACTAGAACCTAATTTTTTTTTGATTTCATGTTAACAAATGAACCTATATGCAATATCAACAATCTATTTTCTTTACCACAAAAGAATGTATATCACAATAGACCCATTTTGTGGACTGTATCACTTTGCAGAAGAAACACTACAACATCTGATTTACCAATGCACAACATTAGAGGAAGTAAAAAAATAATGTGTAATACATATCAGCAAATGGATATCAGAATCAAAAAAATCATCCATGCATGCCAAGGCAAATTAACACCAAAGATAAGAGGAAAACTTTTGTTCTATATGCTTTCTGATGCACAAGATCTATATTTCTGATAGGTGACAACACTAGAAGGCATCCATCCATCTTCCAAAACAAATTAACTACAATGAGAAATAGGGATAAAATCATAGCCAATCCACATATATATGCAGCCATGTGGTCATTATTAAAACAAAAATCAATGATATAGCTAGACAAATGAACACTCATCTTAATTACCAAGCACAGGACTATACTGTAAAAAGGAAAACAAAAAATATAATTCAGCAATTCTGACTTATAATTCCTAGATGTACTTATTAAAACATATTAAGATTTTCATTCAAATTTATGCAAATATGCAATTAATAAAAATCAATGTAATCAAAATTTAACAGTGACCTATGTAATCTTACATCTCAACCCATTCAGTCAAATTGACTGCCATGTAAGCAAAAATATGTATGTAATCATGTTAAAAATTTTTGTTTCAATAAAGTTACTTTTAGAAATGTCATCATCATCATAATCATAACAATAATAATGATGTTGATAATAATGATAATGATGATGATGATGATGATAATAATAATAATAATAATAATAATAATAATAATAATAATAATAATAATAATAATAATAATAATAATAATAATAATAATAATAATAATAATAATAATAATAATAATAATAATAATGCATTAGGAAACTAGGTAATTTAATGATGTGATAGAGCCTATGTACAAGTTCATTCCATGTGGATATAAGGTCTTGAATTTAAAAATAAAAATAAAAACTTTCCTTGTTTCTCTCTTTCTCTTGTGGGAAAAACCCCATTCTGCAATATCATTGCTCTTAAATCGTCAACTGAATGATTTGGTAAATTAAAATATTTTGATACTGGTCTGTCTTCATTCTTATGCAAAATGTTAAATCTATGGTTAGTTATTCTAACATGTAGACTATTTATTTGCTGACTCACCTACATAATCATTTAAAAATCTATTACACTCTATTAAATATATTAAATTTACACTTTTACTCAAGAAAAATTTAAAAATATACCATTTAAAATTATTATTACTAGTGATTTGGGCAAATTTTGTCACAGTAATATATTTACATGTAAGATATCTTGTATCATCACATGGAGAACATCCTTTTTCTGATACAGAATTTCTAATCAAACTTGTATTAACAAGTATATCTTTAAGTGATCTATGTCTTTGATATCAAATCTTAGGTGGATTGGAAAAAAAAAGATTTTAAATAATCTGTAGAACTTAATTTATAGCTCTTATCAACTTCTTCTTCCTCCCTCAATATTTTACTTTTTTTGATATTTCAATATGAACTTCATTAATACTCCTTTAACACTTTAAGCAAATATTTTTATTTATAAGTTTCAATTGTTCTAGCAGTCTTCTTCAGATCTACAACAAAAAATTATACAAATATTACATCAATACAACCAAAATTTTTTATATTTTCACATAGTCATCTTTATAAAATTATAATAAAACAAAATAATGTAAAACAAAAACAACTCAATCCAAAACTTTAAACAAAATTTTTTTTTAACCTTTCAAAATCCAAAATAATAATACTTTCATATATTTATTATGGTTGTAATTTTAAAATATTTTTAAAGAAATATTGATGTTTTAATATTTTAGATTTTGAAAGGTTAAAAAAAAATTAGTTTAAGTGTTTGGATTGAGTTGTTTTTGCTTTACATTATTTCGGTTTATTATAATTTTATAAAGATGACTATGTGAAAATATAAAGAATTTTTGTTATATTGATGTAATATTTGTATAATTTTTTTGTTATAGATCTGAAGAATACTGCTAGGACAGTCAAAACTGTTATGAATAAAACAAATTTGTTTAAAGTATTAAGGGAGTATTAATGAAGTTTATATAGAACTTAATATGTTGGAATGTTTTTTCAATGTACGGTTAATATTAGGTAAATCTCTATTAAAACTACAAACAAATGGTGGAACATCTAACTGTTTTTTCTTGTTTTAAGTTAAAATAAGTTCTTTTCTTGGAATTTCTGGAACCTTTATTACTGCATTACCCAATACTGTTTTAGAATACTTTATATTCACCAATCTATCATATAGAACTTTATTATTTTGTTGAAGAAATTTATCATTACTACAAATCCTTCTCATTCTTAAAAATTGACTATAGTGAATATTAGCCTTTAAATGTTTAGAATGGTTATAATAAAAATGTATATAGCAATGGTTATCAGTAGATTTGTATATATATATATATATATATATATATATATACTAAAATATAAGGTTACAATATATATATATATATATATATATATATATATATATTGTAACCTTATATTTTAGTATAAAATATAAAGATTGATATAACTGATATCAAAATTTCTCTGTCTTCTTGGTGATTTGATTACCTTGGTTTGCATTTTGAACAGACTATTTACTTGCATTCAAGATAATTTATTGGTGAAAATAAGTAATATTTAGCATTGCTTATTGCCTGTATTATTTTAATGTATTTAAAATTGTTTTTTTCCATCCACTGATTTGGATCAAATATGTTTAACTTATAAGAAATTAACAGCTCACATTAAGTTTAGTAAAATGTGATTTAAAATAATAATAATTCTTATTTATTTAAAATAATCTTAGAAATTATTTTCATTCAATTCAAAAACCATTTGTTTAACTAATTTTTCATTATTAGATAAAAATATAATAAATTCACGTGTGTGTTTCAGATGGTGTTTCAGTGCAGTGTTCCTGTTTTATATAAAAAAATGGTATAAAAATAAAAGTATGCAAATTATGTTAAGCATATTTTTTTAAAAAATAATTAATAAGCAGCGGATTAATCAAAAATTTTCCTACAAACTTAAACATAAAATTGTGATACTTAATAATAGTACGAGTTACTAGACTTAAATGATTTGTTCAAGCCATCCAGCCAAGTGAATCAAATCGCTAATAATTTTTTCAATATTTATGTTTAAAAATATGTGGGAACTCTCATATTTAAAAGTATAATTAATTGCAGAAGTTCAGTATGTTTTGAAATATTTTACTACATACAAATTGGCAACATTAAATAAATATTTTAAATGCAAAAGCTTTTTGGATATGGAAACTTTATTTTTAAAAAAGAAGAGGTTTAAAATCAAATTTAAATGTTAAAGTTTATTGAAACGCTGGTTTAATATTTTTGCTCATCATTTAAAATAATAAAGCATTGATTATTTTGTCTAAATGTATACTGCCAGTAATGCATTTGTTATTTAATTGGTTTACTATTTCAATAATGGTAACAGTCTTCAAATAATTAACTAAAACTACTTTCTGATTTTTATCGTCAATTTTGAATTATTAAATTATTTTGTTTTAATTATTATTCCTAAATTTAAATGTGGATAAATTAATTAATATAGCATGGATGTCATAAACTTGGGGCGATTTTATATAAAAATTTAGAATTTAATAACTTATGAAGAACATTTTCATTTAAACTCTACATGTCATGCTTTTGGAATTGTCTCATATTCATGGAGCCACATAAAAATTCATTAATTTAAAAGTACTCCTAATGACTATAACGAATGGATACAATCACATCTATGGAATTCGGCTATAATTTCTAATTATTACTTTGTGTATTTATTGCTCAAGACGTTTTTACATTGATTTCATGGATCATATTTAGTATTCTAAAAATGTTGCACACTTTAATTTATGTAATTAAGTAAAAATGAATTGATTTTAATTTTATTGTTATATGAACTTATATGTAAATATCATGACTTATATTTTACTGTGTTTAAATTAAACTCATGGGAGTGAATAAAATATTTAAAGGGAATAGCGCTTGCAGAAAAAGCTTGAAAATTAGTAATAAATTTATGGTGTATCTCAACCTCTCATGAAGTGACTTATGAGTCTTTCAGAATTCTATTCCTATATCCATGCAACTTATATTACATTGTTACTATGTTTATATTTTAAGCAAGATAGTTCAGTATATTAGTTGTCCTTATTATTGAAACACTTTTCATTATGTATGGACCCACATCTGCTAAATTGCTGGTGTTTTCTAAATTGTTAAAATAACTGAGGAGGATGATTTTTGCACTTTAAATATGAAGTAAATATTAGTATTGCTTTATAATGTTAAATATCACTAATCTGTGTTGGTGGTTAATCCGCAGATTAATTATTTGCCACTTTCTGTATTTTACACTCATTCCTGTGCTGGTGGTTAATCTGAATAATTGTGTAATTATATTTGTTGCTTTATGGTGGTGTATAAACCCACAGGTCACTCAGTGTTGTATGATTCCTATGTGTAGATGAATGCATACACAGGAATATAATTTTACTTCATACATGTAAGTTTGGGTAAAGTATTTTGTATTATTATGTTAAAATCATTTTCTTCCATTTATAAGTATAACTTATAAGTTGAGTTATAAAGTGTAATAGGGCATTTTATCTAAATTATCTTCATGATGATTAACTGTTTGTTAATTAATATTTAATCTGAACTGAAGTTACAATTTTCATTTTGCTTTAGCTTTGCATATTAGCTAATTTCTGAAAATATAATATTATTTATTATATTATTATAGGTCTATAGTATAGGTTTATTGGTTCTGGAACTGACACATTAGATATTTCATGATTTGATGTTGAATTTCAGTATAGTTTCCTCAAGGCATAAATTATATCAAATTAAAATAAAATGTATGATTAGGCTTTTATAAAACTGTGCCTAGGATATATTCAATGAAATGAACAAATGGAATGATATTTTATTTATTTTATTTATTTGTTTATTTGTTTATTTATGTATTTATTTATTATATTAAAACATCATATATCAATTATTTGTTAATCATAAAATTGTAAATAATGTTAATTTATAATTAAATTTACTGTGCCATTGCTATTTGTCATTTATAAAAACAGAAATCATATATCTTCAATAGAGCATACATTGGAGTACATACTATTGTTAGCATGATATAAGAGTTTTAGTAATATCTCTGAGAAAACATTTGAATGCTTTTGTTCTTGGTAGTTTATGATGTGGAAGGTAGAATAAAATCCCATTTGCCTTTTCCATCATTTTAGCTTTGCGTTGTTGATTCTAGTACATGATACAAAATTGATTAATTTTATAAACTTATAAACAGAGTTACCAAGTAATTATATGATTGAATTTATTTGCTTAATGTTATAATTGTCATTCATCAATACAACAAGAGTCTCACTGCTATTTATTAAATTATAAATGTAAGTTTATAAGAAAAGAGTCAAGTTTTCCATGCTTATTTATTATTGCAAAGCTCATACCTAGACTAGCATTTGTATTAAAAATCATATATGTCATTTTAAAATTCATAATCTTTAATAGTTTTCCAAATTATACCATCTTGTCCATGGTCGGCCATAAGGTCTCATGCAATGAAAAATCGCAAATTAAGGTTTGAAAGATAATAAAATTACATACTTATAATTTTTCTAATATATTTTCACATACTGCTATGATAGGTCTTCACGGTAAACCCTGGCTGTGACCAGATTAGATTATAACAATTTCATGTTATATCATTAATTTTGTTTTAGTTGTGATGTGCTCCAGATTTCGGTTATAGTCTTTGGTGCACACAATGTAGATGGTGTGATATGCTTTTGGTTATAGTTCTTGGCACAACAATGATTGGGCCATTCCATTACAAGATTGATAGGTATAATATATATATATATACATACATATATAAGTAAAAACGCTTTTAGTGTAATTAATTTTAACATTAAGAAACTGGACAATTTTTTTTTTTTTGATATTCATTCTAAAATATACATTTTTAATGAAATCATTTATATAATTTAAGAATATATAAAGTTCAACTTCATTATGTGGCTATGTTATGAAAATGTCATCTATATATCTAAGAAAAGAATGAGGTTTAAGCCTAGCATTTTCAAGTATAGAGAATTGTAGTTTTGCCATAAAAATATTTGCATAACTTAGTGCCATTTTTGTACCCATTGGAATATCTTGTTTCTGTAAATAATAATAAAAATAATAATAATAATAATATCTAGAATTGAAAGTCAAATACATATTTTTTAATGTTAAATATATTAACTCAATCATAGTTGTAATAAGACAATGATCATATTTTCAGTCTTGTAGATCACATTTAATAATCCCAATCTCATCACCATGAGGTATGTTAATGTACAGTGATGCAGTATCTACAATAACTAAAAACAATCAACTGGTAATTTACACTTATTTTTTTTCTAAAATTGGAAAAAAAAGTGTACTATCATTAATGTAAGAACTAAATAATAGTGGACTACGACAAATAAAATTGTCAACATATGCTGAAATATTTCTGTAGGACAACCAACTCATCACCCATCCATATCATTAAAAATCTGATGATGTATGTTCAAAGGCCTTGTTTGCCAATTTTGTTGTCATATACATGTTGACTGTATGTATTTGTATTTAAATATTTATATAGAGTAAAGCAAGATATTATTGATTTTATAATTATTATTTTATTATTCTATCAGTAGACTCATGGTGTTATAATGAATGTGAAAATGTTGGATACAAATGTTTTGGCAAATAGACAGCAGTTTGAAGTTGTCAACAATTTAATGATTATAATTATATATTCTTCATAAGATGGCTTATTTAAAAAAAAAATATAATGATAACTAAAAATATAATTAATTTTAATTTTCATCAATTTAGATTGTCCTAAACGGTTTTTGCTATTTAATTTATTTAGTTGTCTGTACTATTCTTTACTCATTGCTCTCATTCAGTATGCCTTTATGAATAATACACTACATATTCTAAGAAATCACACTCTGAAATGAGGGAAAGATTGGGATTTTATTGAAAAAAAATATTGGATAGCATTTCCACAGAATATTATATCCATAAGTATAGTAGTGCTTTAAATTAGCTGATCATCTATTTCAAGCGTTATGTAATAAAAAAATTAAAAATACTTAGGGATGAATGTAAAATGTTGTTCTCAAAGACATGATTTGATCTATGATGTTCAGAATATATAACCTGGGTATTTTATATAAATCAATTATTTAAGAAACTTTATGGATTGATTGTTATCCTCAACATCAATCTCAGTTATAAAAAATAATAATAAATACATAGAAAATAGCTATTAATTATATTTAATTACAAAAATTTGAGCTTTAATTAATCTGTATTAAGCTTTTGGTTCATCAAGTGATATAAACATGATATAGTTACATAATAAATGTATTTATCTATGTATAGTTGGTAGAATATCTGACCTGGGATTGAGAGATCCTAGGATTTATTCTAGCACTTACAGTTTTAGCTCTAAAACTTCCTATGAACTCCTGAACAATAAAGTCACAAGCCATTTTTATCCAACATGGTTTGCACAGTTGGTAAAGCATCTGACTTGGAATTGATAGGTATTAGACATTTGACAGTTTGGTACTCAAACTTATGAACTTCCAAGTAATAAACCCAAATGCCTTTTTTATTAAATACAAATGTCTATTAAATAAAACAGAACTGGAGTTAATTTTAAACAATTCAATAAAAGTATATTTTATCAATAGCCAACCTGAGTTGTGTCCTCACTTTTCTATAGTATCTAATATCATAATATACTTTACTAATGACATATTATATTATATAAAGTTAACTCACATTTATTATAAAACCTGAACAACTTTCTACAGTACTACATTATACTGCAATTTGAATACTCACCTTAAAACCTGTTTTATTTTTAATTTTACTCTTAACAGTGAGTCAAAGGTGAAGCAATATAGTTAAATTTTCATCAAATATCTTCATTTAATTATTCAATTAAAATTCTGAAATTCCAGTCAACCTAAGTCAAGACAACCTGCTTGAATGGTCATGTAGATATGATTTCTGCGTTGTATCTTTATATTTTTGTATCTTTCAGTCCATTATTAACAGTATGTATATCAACTTTATAGAAAGATTTTAACTGGATTCTACTGTGCATTTTTTGGTAATACAAGTCATTCTGAAAATTGCTGATATATTTGATTCTGTAACATCTTTGAATTAAAATATCATCTGACAAATGGTAAGTAGTGGGATCCTGAAGTTCATAGAGTAATGTTAATGTTTATAACCAATCTATACAGTACAATTCAAGATCTAAAACATTAATTTTAATGCACTTTTTAAAGATATAACACAATTTTCAAACAAATTTTTAAATAATTTACATGTCTCATTTTACCAGCTAAGTTATTCTTTGTGTTAAAATTTCTATTCAGAGAGAACAATGCATATATAATCTGTATAGATAATATTTTTAATGCTGTATTATTTGAAGTTAACTAAATTATTATGTTGTTAAGGAAAAAAAAAACACGTGAAAATCTTGTCAATCATTGGTGGTCGAGAAATCAGCAACAGCTGTTTTACAAGCAGTTGTCCCTGGTTAGCGCATTCGCTTCCCGGATGATGCTATGACACATGAGAAAATCTTATTTTTTCCCTTCCATATAATTCACACATGTAGGCCAAAATTATTAAGTATAGATAGTATTAGATAAATCAATTCTAATAGGAATATGCAAAAGTGTGAAGGCTATTTAATATATTTGTAAAAACAGAAAAATGGAATCTGAATAACTCCATGTGTGTGTGTGTGTTTAATATTTACTTGAGGTTTAACGTTTATATCTGGGCTAGACCAATCCCTAGTTTAATAAATAATTAATGCTAACCATTATTGTATTTATCTAGAGTGGAGGGAATCAAAGTTGTGAATGGAATACATTTAACACATGTAAATCAAAACATAACAGTATATATGATAAGAGTATATATGAGAGATAGAGACTTGGGCCAACTGATGAATGCTTAGTTCAGTACAAAAAGTATGCTTGGGGGTCATTTATCTTTTATTGTATCTTTATTGTTATAATTTCAAAAGAATGTATGGTGGTGTGGAGGTTATTTAATACATTTAAATAGGTATAAAATATGGGGTATGTGTGTGAAGAACTCCATGTGTATATGTTTAATTAAAAAATAGGCAGGGTGAGGTTGAAAGTTTATATCTGGATTAAAGGCAGTTACTAATTTAATAAATAATTAATGGTAATCATTACTGAATTTATCTATAGTGGATGATAGCAAAGTTGTGGGTGATTATATGTAAATGAAAATGTAACAATTTATTAATGATAAATACTGTACATATGATAAAAGTATGTATGAGACATGATGATCTGCTGAGTACTGCTGGAGCACAAAATGCACTTTGGGGGACATTTATCTTTTATTGTATCTACATTTATATGATTTCAGAAGAATGTATGGTGGTAAGGATGCTATCCAATACATTTATAAAATATACTACATATGGTAAAAATTGTGAATAATTCCATGTGTGTGTGTTTAATTAAAAAAACAGATATATTAATCTGAGCTAGAGATTTATTTATCTAGGTGAATATTGTCAAAGTTGTGGATAAGCCATTTTGACACTTGTAAATCATAATATAATATTATAATGAAAATCTTAATTAGGGATAATTTATATTAAATTTTAACAACTTGTTGTATAAAAAATAGTCTTTTAATTGTTGTGACTAACTTGGAAAAGTAATCTTCTGGTTGTATTCTGCAGCACAAAAAATATTTGCAATTAAATTATTTTTTTAATTAAATAGTCACTTCATGTATAATAGCAGCTAATTCATTATAAAATTGTTATACTTTAACATAAAACAATGTTGTGGTATTAAATTATGCAAACATTTTTGTTTCATTGGAAGTTATAAAAATTAAAGCAATTGTTATTTTATAACTCAGGAAATAGTTGATCATTTATGAGTCTAAGGCAAAAATATGCATTTGAAGAAAATTACAGAAGGTAGGATAGAATAATAAAATAATTTATTTCCTGTCCGTTTTCATTGACATTGTAAATGAGATAGACATTGATTAAATATTGATCAACATTAATATATATATATATATATAAAACCAACACACACTGGGAGATATCCGCAAATAGTAATAATAATATGATATATATATATAGTCAAATAATCATGAATATCTTGAAATGTTTTCATTACCTGGAGACTCTACAAAAAAATATTTTGAATTAATTTGTTATTAGCAATGTTTCAATCTGATATTGAACTCTTATAGTGGCATCCTCTAACACCCAGCATTAAATAGAACTATTAGAAAAAGTGTAAAAAAATAAAGTGTAAATTAAACTCTAAAATCACTCACCCAATATCCCCAGACTAGTTTGCACTAGATTGGGGATTTTTTAGCACAAGCCTTCTGGAATCCATTAATTATGCTAACTTGCAGTGTGGCAATATGTATAATAAGTTTTTGCCTGTTTTGATAATTTTATAAATATATAATTTATTTGTTAAATTGAAAGATATGCATTATATTTCTTTGCATTGTGGTTGCAAATAATTTTTTAAAAAAATTGGTTATATTGTTTATAAAATGATGGTAAGCAACCCATACAGAAAATGTTTTGTCTTAAATACTGAAGAGGGAAATTTATATAACCAGTAAATCGTGTTCAATTTGTATTAGGAAGGGATTATTATATAAGATAAAGAACATGAATTTAAACAAACTCCATTTTGCTTTTTAAAGGAATTTTGATTTTGTTGGTAATGCAAATGATAGGAATATTATATTTTAGGTAATTATAATAGTTCAAAGGTGAATATGTGAAAGTGAATCTGTCTAATTGAATAATAATAGGTAGGATATTTTTGCTATAGGATTTAACATGATAAGTTATGGTTTTGTTCAGAGTTATAAGCTTAATAAATTGAAAGGCTTTTTTAAAATATGAACTAACATAAAATTTTCAAATTAATCATAATTTAAATTTTATTCAATAAACTCTTATTAAAACGATAAATAATAGGGAGAGAAACAGGAGCTCTAGGTAAAGTTGTTTTTGTATATTAATTTCACTGAAGCTAAAATTTATTATATTGTTAACAAAATCTAAGAAAGTTTCTCTGCAAGTTGAGATCATAAAGTTAAAATAAAATTTAATTTTGGATTTATATAGTTTGGAAACTGATTCAATTGAGTGCAATTTTTCATTTTGATTCCAAGTTGTAATACACTTGGACTAAAATATAAATCTTGAGAAAGAAATAGGGATGATTTGGCTAATAGGAAACATGTGATATCCTGTCTTAAACTATGGCCAATTTAAATCAAAACTTAACTAAGACAATAAATCTTCATTTGTAGCAGAAAGTATGGCATATATTAAATCATTTAATACTTATTAAAATATTTGGTCAGCTATACAGTTACCTAGAAATCTTATAAATATTTATTAGACAAATATGCAGGTAACCAAATCTTAATAGGAATTTTGGGATAAAGACAATAATTTTATGAATAATTATAGTTATTACTATTAATAATACTTTGAATATAAAAAGATTTAAAAATAAAGTTGAAAAAAAAAACGATGATAGAAGGAGTTGTTAAACAAGTATAAGAATTTTTGAAAATTTGTCAGTTGTTTTTTTGTAAATAGGATTATAAAGATGTGAATATTTAGTAATAATAAAAAAGTAATTTATAATGTAAAAAAGTTAATAGTTACAAAAAATATAATAAAAATAGAAAACGTTTTAGAAGTAATTAAGAAAATTAAAGAAAGAGATAATAATAAAATGATAGGTTAAATAGTAGAGTTTAAATATTAAAGTTTTAAAATTATACTAAATACATTTAAAATAATTCAATAATGAAATAACAAATAAAAAAATAAAATTAGTTAAGAGTGGAATAGTAAAATGGAAAATGATTATTTATGATGGTCACATTAAGATTATATATACAAATATATGTCTAAAATTATACATTTGGATATTGTAGCTCTGGTGATGACTGCAGTATAGTTGAAATTGTAAGAGCAAAGTTTTGGTATAAAATAGTATTGTTAAGTATATAAGAAAGTTGGAAATGGTGTGATATGTAAAAAAATCTGTTAGGTATATAACAATGGTCTAAAGAAATGAAGATTCAATTGATTATGAATTGTTATGTATTGTTAAAATTTATGAAGTATCATATTCGAACCTTTTAGAATTTCAACAGAAGATTTGCTTCTTTAAATAAAAAAGACATTATTAATGAAACAATAATGCTAAAAGAGAATCTATCATAAAGAAATATTTATTTTTCTGAAATATATAGTAAATTAATATGAAATAATAGAATCAAAAGGAAAATGTCTTCTGAAACCGTGAATATTTTTTTTTTTTTGATTAAGGATAAATATTTTTTTTTATATTGATATAATGAAAAAAATGTTGAAATGTTCTGTTAGAAATACAGGAATATAAAAAAATATAGTGTAAGATGAAGCATGAAGATAAATTTTGATCTAAACAGTATCATTTAAAAATTATTATGGATTACCATTTGCATTTTAGCATCAAGAATATTGCAATATGAGAAATGTGAATATATATATATATATATATATATTATAACGTTTTTCGTTTTGCTAGGCCTTTACACGCTAATATAAACTGCGCGTGAGTTGATCAAGCTATGTCAAAAAAGAAGAAAGTTGTATTTCTATTCTAAAAACACAGCTATTTTTCCTGATCAACTTCAGCCTATTAATTGTTACGAATTGTGCTATTGACAAAATCAACTTTTAATTTTATTTAATATGGGCACCAGAATTCCTAAGAATCCACTGAAATATGTCGCCAGCACCTCTCGCAAGTTGTAAAACAAAAAAAAAATAAAAAGATTTTTATTATATTTTTTTTTTAAGGGGCGGTAATTCTACCGTAATGAGAATTAATGATTTTTACGATTATTAGTCCTGGGCGTATTGAAACATATTGGCAAAGGTAACTTACGTTTAAATCTTATTACACTAAAAATAAATTTAATAATAAAAAATAATAACTATTATTAATAACGCACAAATGAGAATTGATATTAGAAATATTTTTAATTTTGACAAACTAAAATACTTCATGTTAAGTAGCTAATTAATACCTTGGAGAGAACACATTTAATTCAGGTGGGAAATATCCAGAAAATATAAATATCAGTTAAAATAAACAAAAAGTTCTTGGTTAAATAAGAGTCTCTCATATAGAAAAATTAAAGTCATTATCGGGATTCTTTTATACGTATATTTTTACGAGTAGTTTTAAATAGTTAACTTTGTCACAATCAGGATAATTATTCTTACCGGTAAGTTTCATGAATTCAGTAGTAGATAACTATGCATAGTTTTTTGGTTATAATGAGCTCGGCCTTTTGGTTATTGCTTGATCTTGTGGTCCATTTCCCCAGTCGGTCACGAAGGCTTTTCCTGGTGTACATCATTAGGTCCGATGTCTTCAGAAGCTCCAGTTCACTGCGACATGCCGAATTCCTTCAGCAAAGAGCGATCTTGGATATATCAATGTTATCCAAGACCAACTAGAGAAACAAAACGAACAAGACGTTCCTTCAACCGGATCCCTCCTTTTTATATCCAGTTTTCAGGACTTCTGCGCATGCTAGTACCATGCCTTTTTAATCTTATCCAGTCTTTATAAATTTTATGTAATAAAGTCTTTATTTTCTTCAAGTTTTTGGCCATCTTTAATTAATTTGAGTATTTCTACTTTCAGCTTATCTTTTTTACTTGCTTTTGGAATTCTTTTGTTCTCTCCAATTACTTTTATTACTAATCACATAAAAAAAAAATAAGAAGAATAATTCAACCCTCAATGTACGTTTTTTTTTTTTTAAAAAAAAAAATTACTCAACAAAATTTTAAATCCACTTTTATCTTTTAGTTTTTTTTTTACCCAATGCCAATATATTTGTAACGTATATAAATAAACGTTACAATATATATATATTGCTTGACAGGAAATTATGTAAATCATCAGTAGACTTAGTATAATATAATTTCAATAAAGATAATAATTTGAAGTATGATTTGTTTATTCTAATTTTTTAATAGCCAAAAATACTTGAAAAATTTACATGTTTATTTCAGTAAATTCTAATTATGTATGCATTAATAGTAAAACTGAAATAAAAACTAAAAATAAATTTACTGATGAAGACTTCACAATAGTTTCTCAAGCAGTAAGAAAATCATATTCCATATTACATGGAAAAATAAAAGAATGCCACATTAAAAATACCTGCAAACCTACATGGGCATATCAAGAATGATAATGTATTAAGCAGTATAGCAGCTTAATCGGTTAAAAATGTCAGTTCTAAACATCTAACAGATACTGAAATTTAGATTCCTAAAAAAAGGATTGAACTTTGCCATAACACCATCAAAGATACTTTTATTGAAAATAATGACAGCCACCGAGGAAGTCACTCAAAAGTTGTCTTTAGAAGAAGCAGAAGAATGATGCTGGAAAATAAAGAACACTTGACAAACAACCAAAATTGAAGCTAAACATATCCTATGATGTGAGGAAAGCAAGTAAATCTTATAAAGTAGATAAATCTATAATTATACACCCTGCTAACAAAGGCAATGCAACAGTTGTGATGGATATAAGTAATTATTATAACAATTACAAGAACTCCTCACAGCAGACCAATACAGAAAAGTGGCAAAAAATCTGATACCAAGTACAGAAACATAGTTACAAGCATTACTTAGAGAGCATTATTGGTACTTCAGTGATTAAAAAAACTAATATTATATTTCAGCAAAATTTCTCATCTTTAAATTCTACTTAAAATTTATAAGGATCATACTCCATTAAGAGTTATTGTTATAGAAATAGACTTTGCCAAAATTTGGCAAGATTTCTGCTCACAGTTCTTAGTCCTTTGGCATACATGATACAATCATTTGTCAAGGATTCTAGACACTTTGTAAAATTAATCAAGAACATGAAAATTGAAAGAACTGATATACTAGTAAGATTTGATGTGAAAAGTTTATTTACAAATGTACCATGTGAATAAGATTTATCTACTGTACAAAAAATTAAATATTAATATCTTACAATCCAGAATAACTGTTCTTATTGCTAGTATAAAAAAAAACTATTAACATTCTGCATTTCAACAACTTATTTTCAATACAACACAGAATTCTTTAATAAAATCAAGGAATGGCTATGGTTGCACAATTGTCATCTCTGATTAGCAATATTTACATAAAAAAACTTGAAACCACCGCTACAAAGACCACTTCATAATCAGCAAAATTTTAGCTTCACTATGTTGATGATACATTTGTTAAATGGTCCCAGGGTGGAGCACTACTGCAAACTTTCTGGAACCAGATCAACATCTTATCCCTTTCTATTAAATTTACAATAGAATCAGAATAAGAACAAAAATTGGCATTCTTAAATGTTCTTGTGAAAGACTCCCTCATGGCAAAATCGAAACTACAGTTTACAGAAAACTCACATATACAGGAAACTAATTACCATGTATATCCAATCATACTAGAAGCACAAAACAGGCAGTTATACTATGACTATGGAACAGAGCAAAATTGTTTGTTCAGAAACCAGTGATTTGAAGAAAGAAAAGATCTGTGTACTACAAACTCTTATAAAAAATGGCTATCTATCAGTTATTAAAAAACCTTAAATAGACTATGACCATCAAAAGAAAAAAAATATTGTTACACTAATATATCCATACATACTAATAATAGAAGACAAATTAAGAAAACTTGCAATCAATATAACATCATAACAGCTTTCCAGAGTCATAACACTATGGGGAATTCTACCATCAACCAAGTCTAAATTTGAAATGCTGAAAAGCAAAACATGCATCTATGAAATAATATGTAAATGTGGAAGAATGTATATTGGTGAGACCAGTCATGCCATTGAAAAGTAGTTGTAAAAACACAAATTAACAGAAATGTTTGATAAGTAAGAAAACAAAAATACCTGAGGTAGCAGACCATACATGTACCAATGATCATATTTCATTTGGAAACATACAAAAATATTAGATAGAAAAGAAAAGATACAAAGAACAACATTTAATGAATCTGCTTAAATGACAATTGTGAAAAACCCTATAAATGAACATTGTGTGACTGTACATAATGTATGAAAATGACTAATCAACTTTTCTCTTATGAAAAAATGGAGAAATCAGAAAGAACCTCATAGTTAAGTATATAAAATTTCTTCTTACTGTGACCTTTGGCAGGATGGTTCAGTTGGTTAAAATGTTAGCTTAAAATTAAATATTCAAAAATCTAAATATGTAGGTTCAATTCCCTTGCTAGTACTGTCACTGCTCCTATCAGAAATATCTGAAGAAGATATGAAAATAATGCCACTTGGAATGTTTTGCATATTCTAAGTTGTGTGCTATTACTAACAATTGAATGTATTTGGAATATTTAAATAAAGTTAAATTTTAAACACAGTGCATTCTTATATTAAATGATGTAAATAGTCCAATATATAAATACAACTAAAATACCATCATCATAAACCTTCAAGAAAACAATAAATGTTTTTTTTTAATTCCTGGACATCATAGCTGCACTGATTCATGATTCAGTGTTAATATCATTATTCCAGTAAAGTTTTTTTAAATAGACCAATGTTAATGTTAGTTTATGTTGAAAATGTTTCATGAATTGTTGGAATATTGAAATAATAATTTTTCTTTGAATGTACTAAATATTTTTATTACTATTATATGTGTTATTATTTTTTTCTGCACTATCCTTTTTTACCTTTATCCCTTTTTTTTTAAGTTCCTGTAAATCTTATATACCTTTATATTAAACATTGTATCTTAATATGTGATAAAATTCAATTCAGTATTATAAAAAATATCAGTATTACTTATGTCAAATATCCTTTATAGATATTGATATATCATCTAGAATAACTTCATTTTAAGGTACTTCTAACTTGTATTTTTTTAATCTAAAAGTTGATTAATAATATTTGATGAGTTATGAGTCTTATGCAACTCATTATAAGTTGTTCATTTATTTTTTCGAATTAAAGTTGGATATTTTTTTCTAAATTGATGAGTCCTAATATGAAACATTCCTTAATAATATCAGGTTGCAGTTTTCAAAAGAAAGATTAGGAAGAAAAATTCTTTAAATATTATTAAGAGAAGTGATACATAAATAAAAAAGAATGGTCAATTCAATGGAAAACAAATTGACTTAATTAGAATAATGTTAATGTCATAAGTGACGATAAAATAGGGTATTGCTTTATATATATTTTGAAAATAATTATTTATAAAGCTTGAATATAAAATTGACTAGAAAATGTTTTATCAATTCAGATAAAGTATTGGCCAATTTATGCTTATTATGGAAATAATCTATTGTCTAAATAATAAATATATTTTAAAAAATATATTTATATATGGCATCCAAAAATTCTAAAATTGTGCATTAATTATTTAGGTGATATAATGATTTATAGATCAGTTCTCATAATTTATGATCAATTAAACAAAGACTTTGGCAGAACTTATCACTAAAAAATGTATCGACAACCCTAGGATCTCACTAATTGAAATAATTATAATTCCTTTACTATTAAATAGAGAGAATCATTTTTATAAAACCAGTGCATCTGCAGAGTTGAAACTAGTACACACTTCCAAATATTTTTTATTACCCATAATATTTGTATTATTTCTTTTATATTCTTTTATTTATCATCATGAACTAATTAACTTTGAGTTCATCATTGTATAAATTCAAATTGACACCCATTTTACTGTTTAATCCTGAATTTTTAATTTTTTAAACCAAATGTGTACAACCTACATGTGATTTACATACACACACACACATATATATATATATATGAAATTATATAACTGAATATTTATAAATACAGTAACTTAATAATTAAAAAATATTTTATCCACTTAGGAGCATTTTTGGTTATCCAAGTAATCTGTGTCAACTAAAGCTTTGAAATGCTAACTTTCCCACAATTCTGTGATCTTAACGTTTGCTGTTTGCCTGTTAATTAACATTAAGATGACAGAATTGTGGAAAAGTTAGCATTTCAAAGCTTTAGTTGACACAGATTACTGGGATAATCGAAAGCACTCCTAAGTGGATAAAATATTTTTTAATTATTAAGTTACTGTATTTACAAATATTCAATTATATAATTACGTATATTGCTTTTAAAAATACAGACATCGAATTATAATATATATATATATATATATATAATTAAAACAAACCATAAAATTTGTAACTTGCTTTTAAGCTTGCATTTTATGATCACTAGATGGAACTTACCAATACCTCTAACCAAGCTTTTATTTTATAAGTGCCAAAAGAAAAAGAATTCAAAATCTCTATTGGGGGTCCCTATCTCGAGAACAATTGGTTTCAGGATAACCAATTGGTCTGGAGATAGGGACCCCTGATAGAAATTTTGAATTTTTTCTCTTTCGCACTTATAAAATAAAAGCTTGATTAGATCTATCGGTAAGCTCCATCTAGTGATCATATATATATATATATGTAATATACAAATCAATATATATATATCAAAATACAGTACAATTTATATAAATTATATTCTTTTAGAAGTACTTTCGACTATACACTTTGTAGTCTTTATCAACTATATAACATTGAATAATCAAAATGAGACAACCCTTAACAATACCCGTAGTTTAATTCAGATTTCCCACAATTTTGTTATCTTAACTTTTGATGACTGGCGATTCATTAACATTTCACGATTTCTTGAAATCAACATAGCCTCTTATTTTACGTTTATTATGACAACGTTCAATTTGAATAATTTTCATATTTTTATAATTGAATTTAAATCCATATTGACAAGATTTATTATGATCAAATATAACAGATGATGAAGGTTTATTTACATCTGTTCCATATTGATTCTCCTTTTGAATTCTATTATATAAAAGCATATGTTCTTTTATTCTCTTCTCAAATGTACACTTAGATTCACCAATGTATTGTATGCCGCATCCACATATCAATCTATATATAATAGAATTTTGATTAAACTTTGAATTTTGAATTTTAGAATTATTAAGCAATCTATTTATGTTATTTGTAGAGAAAAAAGCAATATGACACAAACCATTATAAATTTTCCTAATAAACTTGACCTGCTCATCTGATATAAATGGCATTAAAATCCATTTCATTTTAATATTTTTATTTTCAATTTTATTATAGTGTTGATTTCTTTTAAATCCTTTAATAATATTAGCAATAGCATTTTTATAATAACCAATTTTCAACAAGTCATTATCAAATATGGATTTAAATTTGATTATAAAAATATGAAAATTATTCAAATTGAACGTTATCATAATAAACGTAAAATAAAAGAGGCTATGTTGATTTCAAGATATTGTCAAATGTTAATGAATCGCCAGTCATCAAATGTTAAAATAACAGAATTGTGGGAAATCTGAATTGAACTATGGGTATTGTTAAGGGTTGTCTCGTTTTGATTATTCAATGTTATATAGTTGATAAAGACTACAAAGTGTATAGTCGAAAGTACTTCTAAAAGAATATAATTTATATAAATTGTACTGTATTTTGATATATATATATATTGATTTGTATATTACATATATTGTGAAACGAATACAGATATCAAACTTTATTTATTATATAGATATAAACATATATGTATATAGATATCCATATATTATATATATATATATATATATATATATATATTGTAATGGAACATACTTGCTGCATTCCATTTAAATTGAAGAAAGAAGGCCCCAAACATTGGGAAAGCCAAATATAATGGAATGTATCTTTATATGATCTCAAATGAAAATAAACATATGAACTTTTGCAACAATAATCATTAGTTAACCAAGCCCCTAACTTTGATACACCAAATGTAATGAATAATTAAACGAACATATTATGCTGACCACATTATGGCATCCAAATGTAATGGAACATACTTTTATTCCATTATACCAATCATCAGTTAACTGGGACCAACAGTTTGTGGTGCCAAATGTAATGGACAATATATCATATAAACATATACCTCAAATGTAATGGAACATCAATATATGAGAAGAAAATAATGCTTCAAACATTGGATGATAAACGTAATGGAATATATATAATTTAAATGAATCCAATTGTTGAGAAAGCCTAATATAATAAATTGTATAATTTAAATGAAGAAAGACAAAATTATCCCAGTTATATTTAAATAAATTGTTTATATGCCCTTCCAACTAGCTATACATGAAATAAATCTAAAATCATACAGAGCAATGAGATCTATCATTATAATTTATTTTCAAGGTTGATGTGACTAACTAATCAAATATATATATCAGAAACAAAGGTAATTCTATTAAATCCAATATACACATCTATTATGTAAATTTATGTATATCTAAACATATCAATGAATAATAATATGTGTAAGTAACTTAAAGACTAAATAATAAGTGAAATACGTAGTTATCCTCTATTAAATTGTGAATTCAATTAATTTCATAATGACTTTGGCACTAAAAGAAAAATAAGAATAAAATATTAATACACTTTCAAATAAATTACAAAGGCATTACTTATAAAACAAATAGTACATCCTTTATTTTTATATTATGGTTTAATTTTAGGTAATATCAATGTTTTAAATACAAACCCAAATAATAAATATACATATATACTTGCAATAAGTATATATATTAAATAAATAAAGACATATCTGTGCTTAACAAGTAGGTATTAATATAAATACAAATCCATATTTATATTTTTCAGATATTTAAAATAATAAATAAAAAAATATTATATACAGCAAATATATATAAATTATTGTTTTGGTATGCATAAGAATCATTATATAAAGTTAAAAAAAAATGGAAATAAATTAATAATAAAACAATTTTTATAATAAAAATTTGCGAATATAAATTTACTTATTAAAATATACATAACAACTCATATGCAACCCAAACTTATAAGCCATACTTTAAGATTTTAAATTACTTAAGTGTTAATTTTGACACCTGTTAAACGTTTATTGCTGTTAGAAAACAAGACGCTTGAATTGAATATTTATAAAACGTTATATTTTTATAATGAAAAATAAAAGTAAAAAAAAAATGAATATCGATCTCAAAAATATATTTATATATCATTTATACATATAAAATTATTTACTACCTTTCAAAATTCACTTGTTTAGTTTTCCTTCAAAAGTCAACTTATTCCATTGTTTTATTTCTTTATCCGTTTAATATTAGAATGCATTCTAGTTAAAGTGAAGAAACTATCACGTTAGAGAAAATTGTCAATTCTTGGATGTATGTATATTTTTATCCTTCTAAAATTTCTTTCCTTGAAAAATAAATAAATAAATTGAAATGTTGAATCCAATATATTAATTCTAGTGACCTCCAGATTATTATTAGATTGACCATTATAGATTCCAGATAGCTATGTCAAATTTCGGCTTCAAACGCGATGAAATTCATGTTTTGAAATTTTCTTAGTTTTTTTTCTATTTAAACTGCCTTGGAATAAATGAAAGAAAATGGTGCAGCCTCTTGGCTGCGATATATCTCTATTAGCCTGTCATGATTTATGTATTTACCATAGAAATCTATCTTATTTCAATATTCTGAAGAATGGTAATTTCAAAGAAACAAAGTACAACAATTTTTTATCCTTCAGTTGGTTTTATTACTATTTTAATAATAATGGCTTCTTTTTGTTGTTGTTGCTGTTGTTCCACGTGCTAGCAAATGCTGTTTTGAAAACCATTGTTACACATGTTTTATTTTAAACAATTAACATTAAAAAAATAAAATATAAAGCATATATATAAAAAATATTAAATTGAAAATTTATTTGACAGCTTTTAATATATATATATATATATATATACATACATAAATAATAATATTGCATTTTTTTAATAATCACTGCAAATAAAATAATTTTTTTATATAATCAACAATTTATATGTCTTCATTTATTTATAATAATTAAATATTCATAACGATGTACCATCAACATATAAATAAAATAATAACTTCAAACAATAACTATACCTAATAACCATAAACAATAATAATACTTCATATGTAAACATCAACTCAAAGATATTTTTTTTTAATAACAAATGACAATTTTTAAAATATAGATAGACTTATCGATATTTACAATATATATTAACTCTCTAAACATATGTTTAAAAAAAGCATTATTCTAATTTAAATAAAAAAGTAAAACATATGCTTATATGTATATATATATATCTAAAAAAATGAAACTAATTTTAAATTTCTTATTAAGTCTTTTCTAAAATTCTTATAAAATCTCAAAGTTTTAAACTGAATTAAACCACATTTAAATATTCAAAGCATTATTATACAATAACTAGTTTAGAAAATGTATACAGAGTTTATGATAGAATGTTTCAATAAAAATAAATTATATAAAAAAACTATAAAGCTAATATTAAAATCTAAACTAGAAAATAAAAACTTGGTTATATAGAAATATTTTTAGAAACATGACAAAATTTTATGATATTAAAACATTGAAATCTATTAAGGAATTTAATTAAAGGTATTGAAAATATACTCCTCATATTAAAAAAGACAAATGCAATTCTAAATAAAAACAGTAGAAGAAAATATTTTTTGTTATATAATGAACTAATAAGATAATTGTTGGGGCACAAAAATTAGTAAAAATTTAAGATGTTAAATAAGATTTTAAAAATTGCAATAAAATTCAGAATAAAAGCAGCGATTTAAAAATATAATAATTTTAACTTTAATATTTAAAAAAATAAATATTGTTTTTTTTTTTTTTTTTAGTTTTAAAATTTTCATAAACATTGTATTGAATATGCAATTTTAAAGTTTTTGACATTTTAGAAGAATTTTTATAAAGATTTGAAATTACATTTGAAATATTTTTTTTAAAAATTGTTTTTTTATTTCTTTGCAATTGGAAATTTTTAACTTTTAGATAGTAATATATATATATATATATAGTCAATAAAAAATTTATAAAATGGTAAACATATTAAGAAGAGATGAAAAAGAATTATAATAACTCCATATTTAAAAATAGAATATTATTTGCATTTATATGAATATTTTGTTCATCATTAAAATGATAAAGTATTGTACCATCATTAAATCCATTATGACAACAGTATAAATATTTTGCACAATAGAAATTTTATTCAAGACAAATTTTAAAATTCTATATTACATGGAAAAAGAAAAGAGTGCCAATAGAAGAAACTTGCTAACATACATGTGCATATCTAAAATCATAATATACCAAGCAGTGTACCAACTTTGTCTGTTAAAAATCTCAATGCAAAACACCTAACAGATATTGAAATTTCTATTCTTGAAAGAGGATTACACTTTGTCATAACAACATCTAATATCCTATTATTAGAGATAATTGTAGCCACCAAGGAAGTCATTCAAAAATTTCCTTTAAAAAAAAAAAGCAGAATTACACTCGAGAATAAAAAGAACACTTGACAAGCACCAAAAATTAAAGTCAAACATATCCTATAATGAGAGGAAAAAAATGTAATCTCTCAAAGTAGGTAAATCTATAATTATTATCCCTGCTGACAAAGGCAGTGCAACAGTTGTAATGGATACAACTGATTATGACAAAAAATACAAGAACCCCTCATAGCAGGGCAATATAGAAAAGTGGCAAAAATCCAGAAACAAAGTTACAAGCATTACTCAGAAAGGATATCAGGTACTTTACTGATTCAGAAAAAAGTAAAATAATGTGATATTTCAGCAAAGTTTTTCATCTTTATAGACTACCTAAAATCCGTAAAGATCATGCTCCATTAAGACCTATTGTTTGTTTTAGAAATTCACCTTGCCAAAATTTGTCAATATTTCTTCTCAATATTCTAAGTCCTTTGAAATACAAGGCTGTCTTTTGTCAGGGATTCTAAATGCTTTCTATATTTAATCAAGAACATGAAAATTGAAAGAACTGACTTACTGGTAAGTTTTGATGTGGAAAGTTTATTCATAAATGTACCATGTGAAGAGGCATTATCTATTGTAAAGAAATATTAAACTGTGAAAATACTTTATATACCAGAACAACTTGTCCTATTGTTACTATAATGGAACAAATAACATTCTACATAAAAACAGCCCACTTTCAATATAACACTGTATGATCACTATTTCATATGCTAGCACATTACTGTTATTAAAACAGTCAAAGCTCTCCATACAGTAGTGCCAGTCAGAGCCAAACAGAGTAATCAATGGTTGCCAGAAGGCTTGTGCATAAAATTCCTCTCTGGTCCCTACTCATTAAATATCTCCAGACTAGTTTCTGGGTTGTGGCCTTTGTCAAAGAGGAGCTTTGGATCTGAGAGCATGGCACCTTGATCTTAGAATCTAACACTCCAGCAGCCCTCTTTTATCTCTAATTAACTACAAAATTATGAGAATAAAATTGAAAACAATAATATTTTCAATCTAAGTTTAATAGCTTATATAGATATATGGGTCTGAACCCAGTTCAGTACCCATATATTTTGGTGTCTTTGGCTTTTTAACAACAATGACCACTACTATTCTATTAGGCAGGGTTGGTGTTAACATCACATGATCACTATTTCTTATGCTAGCACATTACTATTACTACTGTTACATTATCGATAACTCTGGTTGGTACTGAGTGGTACTACTGTATGGAGAGTTTTGCCTGTTTTAATAACAGTAATGTGCTAGCATAAGAAATAGTGATCATTTGATGTTCAGTGGTTTAACACCAATCCTGTCTAATAGGATAGTGGTAGCTATGGTTGTTAAAGAGTCAAAGACTCTAAATGTATTGGTACTGAACTGGGTTCAGACCCATATGACTGTATAAGTTATTGAGCTTAGATTGAAAAATATTATTGTTTTTAATTTTATTCTCATAGTTTTATAGTTAAGTAGAGTTAAAAGATGGCTGCAGGAGGGTTGCATTAGATCCTAAGATATAGGTGCCATGCTCTCAGATACAAAGCTCCTCACTGATGAAGGCCACAAGCCAGAAACTAGTTTGGGGATACTGTTTGTGTAGGCACTAGGAAGGGATTTTATGCACAAGCCTTCGGGCATCCACTGATTACTCTGGTTGGCACTAAGTGGTACTACTCTATGGACAGTTTTGCCTGTTTTTACTTTCAATATACATAATTCTTCCAACAAAATCAAGAAATGGCTATGGGCTCACCTTTGTCACCCCTGATTGCCAATATTTACATGAAGAACTTGAAATCACAGCCATAAAAACTATTCCATATCCACCTAAAGTTTAGCTTCAATATGCAGATGATACCTTTGTCATGTGGCCACATGGTGAAGCACTGCTACAAACTTTCTGGAAACATATCAAGAACAGATGCCCTTCAATTAAAATCACAATAAAATCACAGCAAGAACAAAAATTGGCATTCTTAGCCATTCTTGTGAAAAGACTCTCTTATGGAAATATCAAAACCACAGTTTATTGAAAACCCACACATACAGAAATATATCTAGCCTATACTTTCAATCACCCCAGAAACACAAAACATGCTGTTATCCTATCACTATAGAACAGAGGGAAAAAAATTTGGTCAGAAACCAGTAATTTGGAAAAAAAAGATCTATATAGAACAAAATATTATGAAAAATAGTTATCCATGAGCTGTGTTACTGAGAAAACTTTAAATAGACAAGAAAAAGAACCATCAAATGAAAAATAATTATTGGTATTGTAGTGCACCAATACATTCCAAAAATAGCAGACAACTTAAGAAATATCTGCAATCAATATAACATCAGAACAGCTTTCCAGAGCCACACCACCCTTTGAGGAATTCTAACATTTACAAGGCCTAAACTTGAAATGCTGAAAACAAAAAACAGCATCTATGAAATAACATGTGAGTGTGGAAGAACATATATTGGTGAGACTAGTCCTACTGAAAAACATTTGCAAAATGACAAACTGATTCTCAGAAGACAGAAAATAGATATATCTAAGGTAGCAGACCATTTATGTACCAATGAAAATATGTTCAATTGGGAAAATGCAGACATATGGGATAGAAAAGAAAAGGTACAAAAAAGAAAATTTGAAGAAGCTAAAAAAGCTGCTCACATGACTATACATAATGTATGAAAAACACTAATTAACTTTGCTCTTAGGAAAAAGTGGAGAAATCAGGAGGAATGTCATAGATAAGTATATTAAATTTTTACTGATTGATGCCTTTAGCAGGATGGCTCAGTTAATTAAAGCATTATCTGAAAATTTCAATACTCAAGAATCCAAATTCGAATCCCATACTAGTATTGTCACTGGTCAGGCCATCAACACCTGTTGAAGAGGGGAGAATAATGTCACTTGAAACATTGTGCATATACTAACTTGTTTGATGAGCTATTACTAATAGTTCTATGCGATGGAATTTTTAAATAAAATTAAATTTTTTAAAGACATTCAATACTCATATTAAATGATGAAATAGTCTAATATCAAAATACAACTAAAGCACTATCATCCAAAAACTTCTGGAAAACACATTAAAATTCAGTGTTGAAATTGAAATATTTTGTAGCAAATATATATTAATCAAATTAATTGTTCTGAGATGTTAAACTGCTTGAAGTTTTCTTTAAACACATTTATAGTGTGTTATTTGACCAATAAATGATTTTTAAAGACTTCTAATGATTATTAAATTATTTTTATAAAAAACGTATATTTTTTCACCTAAAAGAGCAGTATAAAACTACTATCAGTGGCAAACATCTTAGTTTTTCATGAACTTAAATATCTTCTAAGGATAATTGTGGATTCTGAAATTCACAAAAATATTATCCATAGTAATAATAATAAATAAAACATTTTAAAAAACAAAATAATGCATTTCATTTTTATATTAATCTTGACAATTGTCCATACTCTAAAAAATTGCCTCAACAAAAAATAACCATATTCAATTACTATTTTTTAAATTATATGTTTTAGTATATTTCTTACTTAATTAAATTTTAGGGAGTTGTGTAAAAATTCTGTCTAAGAAAAGAAGTCATAAATAAAAATAAGTTGCATACTAGTGCTAATGCTACTACATACTGCCAAGTTAAAATCAGATATTGGTGATCATATTAATAATATTCTATTTATTGACAAAATTCTAACATAATACAAGGAGTACTTTGATATGGTTTTCTTTTAATTGATAAATTGTTGTTAATGTGAAATTAATTAATTATAAATAACATCACCCTATAACACTTCTATTCTGTGTAAATATTAATAACTAATGCAAGAAAATTATTAAAGCAAAGCAAAGGAGAATAAATAATAATAAAAATAATAATAATAATAAGATAAATATAAAATAATGAAAGTTTTTATATGATAGCATTTAAAGAGGAAAAAATAAACAGTTTATGTTTAAGTAAATGATTAAATCTGAGAAATAAATAAATATTAAACTCCTAGGTTTGATACTTTTTTGGATTTATAATAAAAATTCCTTACTAGTTGTGAACACATAGAAAAATCTCTTTGTAAAAAAATGAATATTGGCTAGCTGAAAAGTTAGTATAAGTAAAAAAAACTGAGATTGAACTTATTACAAATTTTGAATTATCTTACAAACACTCTTCCATTTTTTATGATGTTTATATTAAATAAATCTTTTATAATTTTTTTTATATTTTTCACAATTTATTTAACATAGATTTATATTGAATTAAATATTTTCATGAATTAAATTATTATAATAAAGAATAGAAATAAAAATATATCTTTATAAATAGAGGTAACATTTATTTTTTTTTATGTTGTCAGGAAACAAAATATTAGTTGACTATCCACAGGCTCAACAAGTTTTGTCCATTAACTTATTTAATAGAACTTTTATTATAAGTTTTTTTAGTAATGTAATATGGGTACTCTTTGACTTCAAACTCAAGTTGTTAAATGAATTTAAACCCAAAAGCTACTTTTATAGGTGTAAGAATGTTAAAGAATACCAATTTTTTGACATTCTGTAAATAATATTTTAAACTTTCCCAGAGAGTTGTATCTATTTACATGGATATGATGTTTTACTTCTATTGTTTATTGTAATAAAACTCCACAACTACATCTAATTCAGCATACACAATTTTCTGGAGGAGTTAAAAATATTATTTGCAGAAATCCAGGAAAGATGTTATTCTTTCACATTCTCACACTGATAAAAAAAGTTTCTGGGTTTAAATCCATTAAACAACTTGAATTTAAAGCAAAATCAAGTCTCTTTTATTTCTCTAAAAATGCAGAATAAAAGTGTTATTTTATAGATTAATGGAGAAAATTTGTTGATCTTTAGAATATTCAATTAGTAATTGGTTTCTTGGAAATATCAAAAGGTAAAAGTTATCTTTGTTTATATAGATATAATCTTGATATATATATATATTCATCCTTTACTTTATATCAAAGAACCGATACATATGACCATTTACATGCAAAAAAGATATGGTGTAAATCCTTAGTGCAAAATTCTCTACTTATGTATATAAAAACATCCAACATAAGCAAATTATATATATATACCATTTTGACATGGTTTATTTTAAAATACAAACTCTAATGTATTTATATATTAGTTCACAGAGGGCGGTACTGGATTTCTTAATCATGTGTGATGATTTAATTGCTTAATATTTGTATATTTATTTCAGTATAGTGTTATACACTGGAATTATTATATATATATATAATTTTGACATGTGTAAAATAAAATTGAAAAAAAAGAATATTTTAGAGAAATATTTATTATCCATTTATTAATAGTAATTTGAACATTTTAAACAAGCTTTAAAATTTATGATTCAAAATTAAAATACTCTAACTATTAACAAAGGCAATGAAAATTGTACCTTGAAATTCCAATCCAGCTTATATGTTTTAGAACATTTTCAATAGAATTTATAAATAATAAAATAATTGCCTAATAAAAAAATCAGGAACAGTAAAAAAACAAAAATGCTGATACCATTATTAATATTAAACCCCTATTTTAAATTCATAAATAGTGTAACAAATTAAATACAAGCACTGATCTTATAAACAATTATCAAAAAGATGATAATAATACTACTTGTACAGTTGTACAAACTTTAACTTTATTCATAAATGATTTGTATTTATTTTTGGGAATATTCTATCAGAAATATTAAAATATTGAATTTGTGACATTGTAAACTCAAGATATTTTCAAAATAAAGTATAAATATTCAATTTAAATATGATGAAATATCTGAACATTACAAAAATTGTATCTCTTTAATGACTGATTGCTCTTTAACTCATTTTGTGTCATAAGAGTTATCGATAAGATGAACAAAGAATATGATAAACTAGTTTGCCAAGATGTTACGTGCATAAGTGCAGTAAATGGCTTAAGAAACTGGCAAAAAATATGAAGATATAGGAATTGTAAAGAATGGCAAAAGTCTATTTTTTTTAATCATACTTTTTATCCCTTGATAAACTGTACAGTTTATTTCATTATTCATAAATACATGCTTATTTGTATGCAAATTTTACAGGAAAATCTATTTTCTAATATCAATGCAAGAAAAGTTAGCTGCAATGGTTGAAAATTAAATCTTTATCTTTTTTATCTTTATTATAAGTGGATAATCATCACTATGTTATATTAATAATACATTCAATAGCATCAAAATATTAATACTACATGTATAACTTTTTCCATTATAATATTTACGAATTTTTTAAATATACAATAAAGTTGCAAAATCCATTATATTTTAATCCAATCTTCTTGCATATATTGTATATCATGGCTAATAGCTCAAGTTTTATTGATAATCACTGCTTCCAATATTATTAGCTACAAGTGCCCATAATAGTTGTTAGTTATCACATACTCTAGAGGAATATAAGCCAATAAACATCATATGATCACTATTTCTTATGCTTGCTCTTAACTGTTATTAAAACAAGCAAAACTCTCTATTGGATGAGTAGGCACTAGATGGGGATTTTATGCACAAGCCTTCTGGCATGCATTGATTACTATGGCTTGCACTGAGTGGCAATACATTTAGAGAGTTTTGTTTGTCTATGGTATATACATATAAATAAAATGTTATCTGGGTACATTGATATAATAATTTCTTTATATCTGTAACTCATAAAAGTCTTTGTTTTAATTTATATATATATATATATGTGTGTGTGTGTGTGCATAGTATGCACATATACTTTTAGAATATGTACAAACAAAATTAATAATAATAATAATAATAATAATAATAATAATAATAATAATAATAATAATAATAATAATAATAATAATAATAATAATAATAATAATAATAATAATAATAATAATAATAATAATAATAATAATAATAATAATAATAAATAAACCAAGTAAGCACCTGTAAATATATTTAATTTGCATTTGTGTTTATTCATTTATTATTCATTCCAGAATAAAAAAATAAAAACATATTGTACTCTATTTTTATTTTTTAAAAAATAGAATGAGTAGCAAACTGACAGACTTTTATTACAATTAAGTATGCAAACGGTTCTGGATGATATTATTTTTCTCCAATAACTATTTTCACCTGAAAAATATTACAAAAATATTATTATTATATAACTATGCCCATTCTGATTGTTTTGACATTATTTAATCTTATTGACTTTGGAGTATATAATTTTCATTCCTACTTACCATTATATGTTTTAAACTTTCAGTTGAACTCTTCAAACTTTAAGTATTTTGATGAATTCATTTTTTTCTGCCACTACAAAATAGTTGTTTTTATTTTATCACTGAGAAACATATGAATTTTGAAATTTTATATAACTTAGAACTTTGTGAAAAGAATAAAAAAAGGAAATTGTAAAATATATTTTCATAAAATCTGATTGAGATTATTAATAAACATGACCACATATGATACTTTGAGACAGTAAAATGGCTATTACTGTATTATAAAATTTATCAGTTTTATGAACTGCAATGTTGCTATTTTTTGTTTATTTATACTTTTCTGTTTGTTTATACACTTTTTTGGATGCCATATATCAGGGTTTCACTGCATTATAGATAAAAAAATTAATGTGCAATTAATTACCCTAATATTAATAACATAAATGATTAATATTTTTGTTAATATTGTTTAAATTTTGAATGATGCATTTTTGGCTAAGAAAAACTAAAACTTGTATCGCTATAAAATGTTAATTAGATATTAAATAAAAAATGTTTTTAAGTAGTGTAAACAATTTAAAATTTGTTGTTAATACACTTTACATCACATGATCACCATCTCTATACTAGCACATAATTGTTGATTACTCTGTTTGGCACAGGGTGGCACTACTGTATGGAGAGTTTTGCCTTTGTTTAATACACTTTACACTGAATGAAATTTGTATTTATTTTTACTTTGTTCTGGGCAATATTTTGTTTAAGTTTACAATGAAAGACTCTGTTATCATAGATGTGATAGAAATCCTGCTAAGATGCAATAACATGATATTGTGAAAGTGCTACTTTTAGGTTGACTGTCCGGTGTATAAAATACCCCCCTCCCCCCAGTTTTTTAGGCAAAATAATTCAGATTTATAATGACATTATTTTTCTCTTGGCCAAAATAAAACATTTTTTTAATGTTTTTGATGAAATACACCATTGCTTTAAATATGTCAGAAATCCTGCTACAGAGTAATTATGAGAGTAATATTTTAATTTATTTTTAGTACTTTGTGATAATATAAAGTTGAATATTAATTTTTATAATAATACTAAAACAATTTAGATTTGTGTGACAACTTGGCCTGGGTGAAATTAATATTACAACAAAAAATAATTAATTGAATTAATTTTACTTATTGTAGATATATTACAATTTTTTAAAATTGCTACTTGTTACTATCAATGATAAAGTTTGTTTTAATTATGTATTGTATCAAATAAAATTTGTATTTGTTTTACTTTTTATTTGTTTTACAAAGTCTTATTTATTTTAAATATGTCATAAATTGCAGTACAATATTGTATAAGCAAGACACATACTATATGGAATAAATGTACCTTGTATTATATTTTGCTGTAAATTTTAGCATTTTATTTTATAATGATGCTATTTTATTAAAATATTTTTTTCTACAATAACAATATTCTAAGAAAATAACTGCCATTTTTTAAAAATAAAACACAGAAGTAACAATAGTTGATTGTCATTCAAAATATTGGCTATATATTTGTTGATGATTGAAATCTAAAATGAGAGGAACATTTGGTCCTGAGTCAACCTATGACAAAATGTTATGACAATATTTATTTGTGTGTTTAATTTAAAAAAACTACAACATATATATTAATATCTAACTTAGATTTTAAATTTATATTGGTGCTAGAAATATAATCTCTAGTTTAATAAATGATTAATGATAATCATTATCGTACTTATCTAGAGCGATAGTATCAACGTTGTTGGTGAAGTATTATTTTACACTTACTAATATAAATATAATGAAGTAGAATTAATAAAATACATTATTAGCGATTTGTTTTTATTTCAAATGCAAATTAACATATTATATAATACAAGTTTCAAATTACATTTCGAGTACTTTTTATTTAGCTTATAGTCACAGTTATTTTTTAATTCTTATGAATGAATATTTGTAGTATCACTTTTTATTTTTAAACATCAATAATATCAGGATGAGTTTAAATCTAATCACATTTAAAAACCTTGTTGTTATTTCCAGCATATTATAAACTTATTTGTAGGGTAATACTTGCAATAAGTTTTTCATTTTGAATTTATTGCAGCTGTTTGCAAATCTTAAAACAAACAAACAAAAAAAAATAACAAAACAAGATATTTTATTTATTTCTTTAAATTCATAAATGTATATGCAGTGTTTTATTGCAAAACAGTCTGATTTCAGTCTTATAAAGTGTCTTTGGTACATCAATCTCTTATGTCTTTCAATTGTTGGTTTATCTGGGATTATTCAGTCTATTATTAATATTTATTTTAATTCTGCTTAATGAATAGATATGCAGGTATTAATTTATAATAATATTGAATAAAATTTGCCATCATTTTTTTATCATTTTAAATTATTTCTATAATAACTGTAATTTGTAGTTTAAAAAATAATTTGATTTTATTTTTTAATGATAAAATTAATCAATATTCCTGGAACATTTTCAGTCATTTATCGTTGAATCAACGACTGACTTTAACTTATTAGAAGTGACAATGATTAATATAACTTCTATGTTTATATATATAGTATTTTTTTTTTTTTTAAAAAAAGAGTTGCTAATGCATTATTTTTTATTTCTTTATTTTTTATGTATGTTTTTATTAATAAAAAAAAATAAAATTTACAACTTGTGTTTTCCAATAAGTGCATTTATTATATTCTGATTTATTAAAAGTAACATGAATAAATATTTACTTATAGATGCAACAAGCATCAAAAATCACTTAAACTTTTTGTCTATAAAATTATTAATTGTAAAAATATGTTAAAATTGGTATGTTGAATTTACTTAAAAGTATATTTAATTTAAAAATTTGTGGATTAGTATAGATATTCCTTCACTCTCTAAGTATATAAATTAACGTTCACTAATCTTCATGCCAGCGCGCCGCGCACACTCACACAGCAGTTTGAAATTGATGATTGTAAATGATATTGATATTGTCTAAGTGTTGCGTGGCTTTAATGATATATATATCTCATGTGAAAATTGTAAGGCTTCTTACATAGGTATGAGTAATCGTCGCATCAGTGTTAGGAGAGGTGAGCATGCTAATGCAGTTAAACAACACTCATCATCATCAGCACTCTCACTCCATACTATGGATTCAGGTCATAAAATTATTTTTTCTAGTACCAGGATCATATCCAGATGTGATAATCTATACCAGTGCAAAATTAGAGAAGCAATTGAGATAATTAAAAGGCCAGATTATATCTATAAGCGAGATGATACAAGCAAACTTCCTCCTATTTGGAAATATTTAAAAAAAAAAAACATTCTTAATAACATTTTTGCTATTGGTGGAACTTAAACGTTTTTTTTTTTTTCAATTCAGTGATTGTAGCGCCTCTACAACCGTCTTTCTACCTTTTATCACTCTGTGGATGACTTGTGTGACCAAGTAGAAACGTCAGTATATCAATATTTTAACACGGATAAACCCGCAAAATGTTATATATATATATTGTTAAAGATGTTGTCTTGATAACAATTTGAGATTGTTGATTGTTATGATATTGGGATTGCCTAATTGTCAACTTGTTTTAATGATATATATAGTCCTATAAACATTTACATATATAAAGCATATTAATTCACCAGTAATTTATAGTAGTAGATTATTTTTGAAATACCAGCCAATAACTTTTCTTACTATTTTTTTATATTTAAATACATGTATATTGGTGTCTATATTGAAATTAATGTAATTAGAATAAATTTGAACTCGGACTTTCAAGCTCCCTTCGTCTATCCACTTCATCTTTTACAACCGATACATATGACCACATGTAAAAAAGATAATATGTATATTGGAGATCATTTATCCTATTAACATGTATTTGGTCATGTGTATCAGTTGTTTAAGATGCAGTGGATAGATGTAGGGAACTTAAAAGTCTGAATTCAAATTCCGTCTAATTAAATTGTTTTATAGAGTAAATACAATTAATTTGCTCTCAAAATCATCTTGATAGCTATTTTTAACAGAATAGATACACACTCAAAACTAAAATCAAATTTGATTTCTTATATTTGGCGCTATGGCAAAATGTTTTATTACATTAGTTCTTTCCGCTTTAAAATCTAATCAGAATTTAATTTTTATATATGTGATTATGTATATAATATTGCGAGTAATTAACAATAAGTTTTTACCAGCTGATAAATAATATTTATGCCGTAAAACAGTTATGTTGAAAGAGATGATTAGTTGATTTTATTATCATGAAGACTTAATTTGTAAATATATATTGCTATATAATTTATGGTTGGCTGGTTTATTTAAATGTTAAAACAAGTAATTCATTCCTTCTTTAATCATTTTTACAATGCTATATTTTTCCATTGACCAATCTTACAATATTGACAGAACAACAATATTTTTTTAGGTAAAATATATAATTGTACAAAAAATATGTCTTTTATGTATATGTTTATACGTATAATGTTAATTATATTGTTGAAGATAAAATAATGTCTAGTAGGTAGAGTAAAGATTAATAGGTCATGTGAAATTTAAAACATTAAATCTTGGAAAGGTCTCAATAAAAGATGAGAGCCAGCTTGATAATTCAATAATTGTAAGTATAATTCATAGTTTATTTCAATTTTATTTAGATATGATTATATATTAAGTATATATCTATAACAACACTGTGGACAATATTTTCTATATTGGATATTTGACCATTATATATGTAATATAAATATTATAACCAATTATATAATTATTCTTTGTAATATTAACTATTGTATTTATATTAAATGCACACCCTCAAATACCTATATTACATTTTGCATCATAAAAATGTTTACAAACATTAAATAAGATAAGTATTAAAAAGGATAGTACATTAATAATAAAAGACAAACAAAAATATAGAAGCTAACATTATAAATAATGTCAAAAGTACATTAAACAAGGATTTAGGTTTACACTGTGATAAACTAAATATGATTGAGATAAATTCAAACAAAAAATTACAAAAGAAAAAAATATTTATATATATATAAATAAAAAGAGAGGATTACTATATAGTGTAAAAAGAAGCTACTTAAAAATTTAAAAACTGACTGTTACTAAAGTGGACTGTTAAAAGTAGGCAAGGTTTAACAGAAGTTAAATAAGAATTCAAAAAAAAATACAATGATTTAACATTCGTAGAATATTAAAGTTTTATACATTAATACATAGATAAATTTAATAAAAAATGTAATAAGTAAAAATAAAATTAATAATAATAAAATTTAATAAATTAATAAAAAATATTGTTGTTATAATAATATAAATTAGTATGCAATATATATATAAAATACATATTTTGCGGGTTTATCCGTGTTAAAAAACTTTTAACACGGATGAACCCGCAAAATATGTATTTTATATATTTAACCCGTGCAAATCTTCGTTTTAACATATATATATAAAATAGTAAAGACTTACTATTTTTAATCTTTATGATGCAAATTATAGTACATATATTTGAGGGTATATATTTATTGTAAATAAAGTAGATATATAAAAAAAAATTTTGCATGCCAGAAGACTCATTTTCTTCTACAACATTTATATACATGTATATAAAACTCACTAAATCATTTATTTACCTATCTATCTATCTATCTATCTATCTATC
>JAQFVV010012394.1:667843-670898 GCA_028023455.1 Epiperipatus broadwayi
TTTCAAATGCCTGGTGGCACCCTGTACGGCAGATATGGTAAGACATTATTGATCTCGCACATTCTATTGGACCGTTATACTATCTATCTACGTATATTTATATATTTTTAATGTACCTATTTATCTACATGTGTATGTCAGTCTTCTTTCTACATATCTGTATTTTAACCTTTTTTATATATTGATTTACATTTATCAATATTTTGGCTATCAATCTTTCAGTTTACAATGTTCTTTATGTATATCCATCTATCAAACTTTTTATCTACTTCTTGTCATCTGTGTCATGCTATCTATTTATGTATGTATTTGTTCACACACACACACACTTATATATATATATATATATCCACAGATGGCGTCCTACCAAGACTGCCAATCAAGCGTATGTTTTGTTTACATAAACATCAGAGTAGTTAGTATTCACTATCTCTAACTATAATTCCACTTTCAGATCATGATTTCAAGCTATTTGCTATCGTCAGTGAAAGACAGGAATAAAGAAACTAGATCTGAATACAAACTCTGAGCGTTTATGAAACAATTTCTATTCAGCTTGCAAGCGTGAATTTTTTAGACACGTAATGTCTTCAAACTCAGCATAGCAAACCAGATAGCTACATGGGTCTGATCTGAGATCAGACCCATGTAGCTATCTGGTTTGCTATGCTGAGTTTGAAGACATTACGTGTCTAAAAAATTCACGCTTGCAAGCTGAATAGAAATTGTTTCATAAACGCTCAGAGTTTGTATTCAGATCTAGTTTCTTTATTCCTGTCTTTCACTGACGATAGCAAATAGCTTGAAATCATGATCTGAAAGTGGAATTATAGTTAGAGATAGTGAATACTAACTACTCTGACGTTTATGTAAACAAAACATACGCTTGATTGGCAGTCTTGGTAGGACGCCATCTGTGGACATAAATACAAGCGTTAGCAAGTTTTTTAACTTGCATTTTTGTTTATCATATATATATATATATTAAAAATAATTCAATAAAAATTATTTAATAAGACAACTTTTATAATAATATTATGTTTAAAATTAACCTCACCAACCCGGGTAACAACATTATGAACAAGTTTTGATTTGAAATTTGATCATTTTTTGATATATATATATTTCTTTCTCTATTTTTTAATCAGTTTACATTTTTACTTATCTGACTTCCCATTGAACATATTATTTTTCTACCATTGGTCTATTTGCCAATCTATTTATTCATTATCTATTCATAAATCCATTTATCTACTCAACTTCTTTCTATATATTTACCTACATCTATCTATCTATCTATCTATCTATCTATCTATCTATCTATCTATCTATCTATCTATCTATCTATCTATCTATCTATCTATCTATCTATCTATCTATCTATCTATCTATCTATCTATCTATCTATCTATCTATCTATCTATCTATCTATCTATCTATCTATCTATCTATCTATTCTATCTATCTATCTATCTATCTATCTATCTATCTATCTATCTTATCTATCTATCTATCTATCTATCTATCTATCTATCTATCTATCTATCTATCTATCTATCTATCTATCTATCTATCTATCTATCTATCTATCTATCTATCTATCTATCTATCTATCTATCTATCTATCTATCTATCTATCTATCTATCTATCTATCTATCTATCTATCTATCTATCTATCTATCTATCTATCTATCTATCTATCTATCTATCTATCTATCTATCTATCTATCTATCTATCTATCTATCTATCTATCTATCTATCTATCTATCTATCTATCTATCTATCTATCTATCTATCTATCTATCTATCTATCTATCTATCTATCTATCTATCTATTCAGATGTTAATGGTTTATTAGACGAAATAGATGCAGATTGTAATGTTCATAGTACATATTTTAATTAAAATTTCAGTCTTAATTTTTTTTTTAAAAATTGAATGCTATTTTAATACATATACAGAATTTATATGTTTTTAAGTGTACATGACATATAAAAACAAAAGACTTTCAATCTTAAGTAAAAATATAATTTTGATTAATTTATTACAAATTTTTTAGTCACTTTTTCCTTTATTGTTTTTTACAAAACCAAAACATCACATATTTAGTTTTGTATTTAAACATTTTCGTAAAAAAGATTAAATTTATCTTTAAAGTCCATAACATTTTTAATTGCCTGTATTATTTAGAAATAAATAAATCAGAATTTAATATTAGGAATTTATTTTAAAGAATAAATAAAATATAAAATGTGATGTAATTTCTAATGTCAAATTGATAATCTTTCATATTTCAAAAGTGTGTGTGTGTGTGAGAGAGAGAGAGAGAGAACAAAAGTCATGGATTAATTTTTCCATCTGAATAATTTTAGAATGAAATAAAACTTAGCGTTAAGATCTACCAAATTTTGGATTTATTACACAGTCCAAAAACAAAAGAAATCATAATTCTATGTTAAAATTAACAACTTAAATATAAAATGTGGCATTAACTTTTACTTTGAAGTTATCCTTTTAGATGACAAAAATAAATAAATCAGATAAACAAATAAATAAAAGAAAAAAATATGTGATTAATTTTTTAGTCAAATATTTTTATAAAGAAATTAAATTTACCTGTAAATTGTACAAAATTTTGGATTGATTATATAGATAATAACAAATGAGAAATAAAATATCGTAGACACATCTTTATATTAAATTTGTAAAATATTACATGTACCAGTTAAAAAAAACACATCATGAGCATTTAATAAAAATAAAAGATTCTATAAACAATTTAAACTTATTCTTAAGATATATGAAAATTTTTAGTTTTCTATACAGTGTTATTTAAAAGCCAAATATGAGGAATATTTTTTCTTAAAAAAAATAATTAAAAATATTACATTTTTAATATTTGTACAATGTGAGAAACATTATATTTATTTCACTTTTTAAAATAATTTTATTTCGTCCATAAGTATATAAATATGTATTTTTTTACAATTTTAATAGTTAAAATAAAAAAAAACATTTGTGATTTGCATTATAGTAAGCTATTTTTACAAAAA